>OX030962.1:394200-426700 GCA_943735955.1 Piscicola geometra
ATGGGTGCATGGGTGCATGCATGGGTGGGTGCATGGGTGGGTGGGTGGATGGGTTCATGGGTGGGTGGGTGGGTTCATGGGTGGATGCATGGGTGGGTGGGTGCATGGGTGCATGGATGGGTGCATGGGTGGATGGATGGGTGCATGGGTGGATGCATGGGTGGGTGCATGGGTGGGTGGATGCATGGGTTGGTGGGTGCATGGGTGGATGGGTGCATGGGTGGGTGCATGGGTGCATGGATGGGTGCATAGGTGGGTGGGTGGAGGCATGCATGGGTGGATGGGTGAAGGCATGCATGGGTGGATGGGTGCATAGGTGGGTGGGTGGAGGCATACATGGGTGGGTGGGTGAATTCGGGCATGATTGTATAGATGGGTGGAGGAATGCATGAATGGGAGATGATGGGTAGTTGAATGTATGCAGGGATGGGTGACTGAATGGGCGAGAAAATTCATTGGAAGTAGAATCGACAAGAGCGTGAATGGCTGGATGCATGTTTGAATGGATCGGGCAAGGCCATTTCGAGTGGATGAATAGAACGTTCACTGAGGGTTCTCATTGAAGTTGGGAGGTTTTTTTTGTATTGTGGACGGCTGAGTTAAATGATTCAAAAAGTAATAAATTAATATATTAATTTATTAAAAGAATAACTAAAATAATTGAATTGATGAAATGAACAAATGATGCTGGAACGAAGGAATGGAAGGATGCCGAGTCCTTGGGATAAGCACCAGAGTTCGACCCTCTTGACGATGCTGAAGGAGGTGAGTGCTGTGGTGTGGTTGTGGTGGTTGTGGTGGTGGTTGTGGCGGTGATTGTGGTGATTGTGGTGGTTGTGGTGGTGGTTGTGGTGGTGGTTGTGGTGATTGTGGTGGTTGTGGTGGTGGTTGTGGTGGTGGTTGTGGTGGTGGTGGTGGTGGTTGTGGTGGTGGTTGTGGTGGTGGTTGTGGTGGTGGTGGTGGTGGTTGTGGCGGTGATTGTGGTGGTTGTGGTGGTGGTTGTGGTGGTGGTTGTGGTGGTGGTGGTGGTGGTGGTGTGGCTGTGGTGATGGCGGTTGTTGTGGCTGTGGTGGTGGTAGCTGTGGTAGTGGTGGTGGTTAAAGTGATTGTGTTGGTGGTAGCTGTGGTGATGGTTTGGTGGTGGTAGTAGTAAGAAATGTAATGGTGGTTTTGGTGTGGCTGTGGTTTTGGTTTGATGTGGCAGTTCCAAGAATTCATTTGACAACGTCACATTGTGAATTTCAATTCACCAAATATCTTCAACAACAAAAATTCAATATATTTTTATGTAAGACTCAAATGGTTTGTAAATTGAAAGCCGTCAGAAATACATGTTATTTAAACACTGATTTACAGTCTATTCCTTGAACAGTGGAGATTATAATAAAATCATATTTCACAAAGACGATGTCTTTCATTGAAAAATATTCATTTTTACGCACAAAATGGCTAATTAATTTTTTTCACACGCTAAACTTCCCTATGAAATCCATTTTCTTTTGTTTTGTCATCTTACACGCTCAATCTTCCAGATCTTGATCAATCTCGCTAGCGCCAATTAATCATTAAATCTTAATTAAATCAATTTCAATAAAATCTTTTTATTTAATTAATTTCGCCAGTCTTAATGAATTCACTTTTATGCTGTTTTCTTCTTTTTCTCCATCTTTATATGGCATCTGATTGCTTTTGGTTAAGTTATTTTATACTTTTTGGAATAAAAAAAAACAAAAAAACGCAACTTGTATTATTAATTTTTTACAAATTCAAATATAAAAAATATTTAAAAAAACAAACAATCAAGTCTGGAAAATGAGTTTTCTAGGGAAGGGTTCTAGTAGATAAACTCATAAAGGTAGGAAGGAATCTGACAACAGCTTTTCGAATTTAATTCATTTTCGTTTGCTTCATATCCACGCATTCGAAACTGTTTAAAAAGCTCTAAACTTTATAAATATTTTATAAAAATGCAAAACTTTAAACATATTTTATAAAAATGCAAAACTTTAAAAATATTTTATAAAAATTCAAAACTTTTTTAATATTTAAAAGCCTTTTTCTTACATTCCTCTAAGGTGGGGTCAAAGTTTCGCTGCGATAACCCAGTCAAGAAACAACAGATCTGGGGTCAGTTGGGCAGGCGCAGAAGGACTGACTTGTACTGAGCGCTATACAAATGAATGGATGGATGGATAGATGGATGGATTAATTAATGAGTGGGTGTGTGGATGTATGGATGGATGGACTGCTGAATGAGTGGGTGGGTGGGTGGATGGAGGGATGGATAAAAGAATGGATGGATGAAGAGATAAAACTATTGAACAAAGATGAAAGATTGAAGCAAACAAAAGGACTTGAAAATATTTGAATGTGGAAACACTGAGGCGAAAGTTGTGTGCTGGTCATTCGGAGAGTCCGAACATAAGAGACACTTCAAGTGTTTAAAACTCATCGTTTTAAACACTTGAAGTGTTTAAAACTCATCGTTTTAAACGAATGCTCTCCTGAAGTTCGAAGATTTATTCTGAAGAAATGACAAAATGTTTGAAGAGATTAATATCTTCCATTGCTTAAACTCAAAAAAGAAGCTACGTGCTCAAAACACATTAAAATCCAATGTCTTTCAAATCTTTGCTTTTTGCTAATAAAAGTCTTTCAAATGAATTTTTCATTTTGGTGTCAACGATTTTGCAGTTATTTGAAGCATTTAAGAATCTGTATTTGAATTTTGAAGAAACCATTGGTTAATTTATTTACTTTTACCATTTTAAAACTTTATTATACATTTTACAAATTGATTTTTATAATATGTTTCAATGAATTTTTTAGTTTAAAGTTTAAAGTTTGCTTGATGTTGTTGTTGTAGTTTTGACAATTAGTTCTCGCTCAATTAGACTCCATTAAGATTACTTTTCAGATTAAAATAATTTTTAATTATATCTGTTTAACAAATATATTGCATACTATAATAAACTAACTTAAATATACTTTGAATTACACTATTTAAAAATATATTCCATATTTTCTTCCCAACCCTTCAATAGCTCTCTTAATTGTTCACCATCTTTCTAGACGTTTTCTTCAACAGTTTGGATTGCTGAATTTTCCAACATTGATTGGTGTACCGAGTCTTTCAAAATAAATATTGACGTAATGAAAAAGTCTCAATCTGTTTTGTTTTATTTAATTCTTAAATGGAGATAAAAAAACATTGATTCAGGTTTCAAAAACAAAGTTTGAACATCAAAATAAATTAAACTTCGTGTTGAAAAAATCCTTAGTATGAAAGGCTTCAATCTATTGAATTCTCAGTGTGAAAATCCTGAAAAATTCAGAAGCCATGCTTTCAAGATGACTCGATTAATTGGCATTTTTACAAAGCTTCAAGAAATTTCGAAAATAAGAATGAAAAGATTCCAATCACTCACGACCATTAATAACTGAAGTCGGAATGTGCTTCTGAGTATTGCATCTTTATATTTATTTATAAAAAATTAAATAAAATAATTATAACTTTAAAAATGAATTCCAAATCCGATCTCTCGGATGATGTGCTTACTGAGATGGGAACTGACTTCTTTTCAAATCTTGAAGCAGGAAATGCAATTTGAGACTCGCACGCCATTCTTTGGTCTCCATATCAACGAAATAGCGTTCTAGAAGGGAATGTATTTTTTGATAAAAACTACACTTTCCTGGAATTCAAAAGAATCGATAGCTTTTGGAATGAGCTGTAAAACATCACCTCCAATTCCTCTTTAGAGTTTACTATTCGTCTATGTCAAACGGTTTAGTTTATTGCGAAAAAAAAACTAAACAAAAAAACTAAACAAAAAAACTAAACAAAAAAAACTGAACTAAAGAAAATTTTCTTGAAGAAAGCACTCTATCAACATTACGTCATCCTCAATCCTCTTCCGCTTTCAACAACAAGATGGAGGAAAAATAAATAAACACATGGGATATGAGGGTGTTGAAGTTTTTTTTTCAAAATTGCTATTCTCGATACGTTCTTTGGAAGTGCCAGGAATACATGTACAACAACAACAACACGCAACAACAAGAAAAACAACTAAAAAAACTAAAAAATCTACAACAAGTAAAACAACAACTATAACAACAACTACAACAACAACTACAACAACAACTACAGCAACAACTACAACCACAACAACCACTACAACAACAACTACAACAACAATAACATCAAATTTGCGACACTGAAGAAGGTTTACAACGCCACGGTGGAGTCAGTACTCTGGTATGCTGCCGCCAGCTGGATGCCTTGGATAAGTGCTTCCAACTTTGATCTTCTGGAGAGGGAACAGAAGAGAGCTGCAAAGACGATCGCTGGGCTAACCAGGACATGCCCCGATTAAGCAGTGTGGCGGGAGGCGGACATTGTGCCGGCAAGGATTAAGGGTTGCATGCTGACTTTGAGAGCCTATGAGAGAACGCTGAGGCTGGATGAACACCACCCACTACGTGTGACAGCTGACAAGCATGTTCCGAATCGCTTCAAGTGAAACAAAGGCTGGCGAGAGGACTCCGGAAGTGCATTGGCCCAGATCACAGGCCATTCGTGAACCCTTCACTCGCATCAGACCTAAACCATGGGAGGAGACACTTGCATTTCAGCTGTGCAGTGAACTCTCAGGTGGAGCCAACAAAAAGTCTGCAAAAGAGGTGCTCCAGGCTGATGTTGAGAAAACAATGATGCTATGCAAGCAAGAAGAGGGAGTGGTCATTTACACTGATGGGTCTGTAGGCGACAACAACAAGAATGGTGGAAGTGCAGTGGTGGTTATGGAGGGTGAGGTGGTAAGTGACGTCTGGTTGGAAGCAACAGGGGTACTCTGTACAGCCCATGATGCTGAACTCCGAGCCATCAGCTTAGCAGCAAAGTGGATCGTTGAGCACCAGCCAGGCAGAGCGACCATCTTCACCGACAGTAAAGGAAGTGTCGAAAGCCTACAGAACCCAGCCAGATTCGACGATCCGCAGCTCAGTAGGACAAAGAAGGATCTCTTGAGAGCCAGCCGAAGCAATGAGTTGACAGTTCAGTGGATTCCTGGACACACTGGTGTTCAAGGTAACGAGGCGGCAGACAAAGCCGCACTCACCGCAAGCCAAGGCGAGCAACCACAGTTTGTCACGTGGTCGGCAATCAAGAGCATCCTCAAAAGAAGTATGAAACTTCCTGAGCTGTCGGATCCGAGACGAAAACGAATCTACGGTGCCATGCTGAAAAGGGAAGATGGCACCGGTAGGCGAGCAGAGACACTTCTGGCCCAGCTACGCAGCGGCCACTGTCCAGCCACAGCATTCTACCGAAGAAACATCCTGACTGAAGAAGCCACCTTTGATCTGTGTGGTGAAGTGGAGACCAACCCAGACCACTTATGGGACTTCAAGAGCAGCAGGAAAGAGAGAGAGGAGCTCATCCACACCAACCAATGCGATGAGGCTCTGAGAGAGAGAGGGGGGAAGGTGTTCACCTACCTTCTCCGCATGAGACCGGGATGGTTCGGTTTTGCGGGATTGGAACAAATAACTAAAAACGATAACAACAACAATAACATCAACAACAACAGCCTTCTGTGATGAGTGTGACGTCATACGTTGCCCAAGGAAAGCATTCGTCATTGCAAAGACGCGGCAGTTCTGTAATAAATCCACGAAGAACATCCACCGCATACAAACAGAGACCTGCCATAAGTCATCATCCTATTCATCAATCTCCAAAATCTCTTCCTTTCTTTCTCTTTTCCATGACTTTGAACTTTCTGATAGCCATTTTTTATGCAAACTCTCTTTAAAACGCGTTTATTTATTTATAAAAAAACATGAATTAAAAATCTGTTGACAACATGTTTAAATATATTTAAATATAAAATTTCAAAAATATAGACGCTTTTTCGAAAACAAATGATTGGATGGACGATGACGCCGTCTTTATCGGTAAACGGATAAAAGGTCCTCCGGATAAAAAGTCCTCGGATAAAAAGTCCTCGGATAAAAAGTCCACCGGATAAAAAGTCCTCCGGATAAAAAGTCCTCCGGATAAAAAGTCCTCCGGATAAAAAGTCCTCCGGATAAAAAGTCCTCCGGATAAAAATCTTCAAAAAATTTCTTTTCAAGGAAAAATACGTGATTAATACGTGATCCTTGAAACTTTAAGAATAAAATTTAATACTTTTATCTAATGTTTGCTATATTTTTTTCGTTCAATCTCGAAATAGCATTTGAATAAATTTGACTTGGCTGTTGTTGTTTCGTCACTTTAACTATAAAATTGTTTGCTGGTTCTTGATCGTGATTATAAAAAGTCTTCAATGAAATAATCTTCAAAAAAGAATACGTGATCCTTAAAACTAAAAGATTAAAATTTATCCGGAGGACTTTTTATCCAGAGGACTTTTTATCCGGATGACTTTTCATCCGAGGACTTTTTATCCGGAGGACTTTTATCCTAGAACCGTCTTTATCAATGCAAAACTGTAACCAAGCCTAAACTTCTATTTGCCGTTTATATTAAATACACCAGACGAAGCAAAGCAACATGTCTCTGAAACATTCAAGCAGAACAAGTTTTAAAACTTTAAATTAGAAAAAAACAAAAGGATAAATTCAACAGCTAAACGTGTATAAATTATACAATACAATACAATTGCTTGGTGGCTTTATCATTTATTTATTTATTTAAACAATTCTATATTATTTATTATTATTATTATATCACGATCTGAAGTGGATGGTGGCTATGTGGGCTGTGACGATGGTGGTCAAGAGGGAGAAGAGGCTTGGTCTTGAAAAGCCTGTGGGGAGGTTGGTGGGGGTTGTATGTTGAGTGCAGTGTGTGGAATAGATTATCTATTGTTTGTGTTGTTGTTGTATGTAGAAAAGTTGTTTACGTTGCTGTTGTGTGTTGTTGTAGTTTGTGTTTAAGTTTCATGTAGTAGCAGTTGTTTATGTTGTTGTGTTTAGTAGCAGTTGTAAAGGTTGGTTTTGTTTTTACTAGCGGTTTTTATGTTGTTTTTTTGTGTTGTTAAAGGGTTTTATTTTATTTGTGTGCAGGTAGTAGTTGTTGTGTTTAGTGAACTGTCAAATACAAATGCATGAGTATTGTTTTTTAATAATTTGTAACTTTCTAATTAGCAGATAATCAGTAGCAATTATAACTCACCTAACATCACTAAGACATATAATTTATAGGCTATATATCGTGATAATGAGGGCTGTAAGCAAAGCCACAAATGAGGAAATGACAAGAAAATTAAGAACTCGCCGTTGTTAGGCACAACTGTGGGTCTGAGTTTGTCTGCAGGTTTTAAAGGTTTTGTATTTCAATCCAGTATACATTTGCTTAATATTTTCTCATTTCCTCAACCAAACCATTACATCCCCATCAAACCTCACCACACAAACACCCATTAAACCCCACTAGACCACCCCAAACGCCCACCAGCCCACCATCAAACCCCCACCAACCACTAAACCCCCCCCCCAAAACCCACCTACCAACCGAACCCCCCCCCCCCCATCACAAACCTGTCATGCAAAGCACAGTGTAGTTCTCATTGCAACTTTCTCTCAGCCACGTATCGGCCAAGTCACCACTAAGATAGGAGCAGCCAAGGCTCACTTCTGTAGTTGGAGAAGCTAGGAACCAGTCTGAAACTGTCACTGGGACGTCTGTATGGTGTGGTGTGGTAGGGTGTCGTGTCGTGTGGTGGTGGTGTCGTGTGGTATGGTGGTGGTGTCGTGTGGTGTAGTGATGGTGGAGTGTGGTGGTGGTGTAGTGTGGTGTGGAGGTTGTGTAGTGTGGGGGTAGAGTAGTGTGGTGGTTGAGTGGGGTGTCGTGTAGTAGGGTGTAGTGTAGTAGGGTGTAGTGTGTTGGGCTGTGGTGTGGTATAGTCGGGTGTGGTGTGCTAGTGGTGTAGTGTGGTAGGGTGTGGTGTGGTATGGTAGGGTGTGGTGTGGTGTGATGTGTTAAGGAATGAATGGGTGAAATGGAATGAAGTTTTGAGTGAAAAAATGAATTGATTGATTGATAAATGAATTTGTGAATAGATGAATTAATTAATGAAAAGACAAATGAAAAAGTTTGAGAGTTAGTGAACGATTGATGAATAAATTTGTGAATGAACAGATGAATCTTTGAATGAGTGAATGAAAAGTAGAATGAAAGGATGAATGGAAGAATGAATAGAAAGATCAATGAAAGAATGGATGCGTGAATTCATGAAGGAATTAAAAATGAATGCATGAAAGAAGGAGGAATTAATGCATTGATGAATGAGAAAAAGAAATGTCACTTTAATCTGTATAATCTGATTGCTTGCATGGGATTTACTGAAGCAATTGGGGCTTTAAACCCAAAAGATTCCCCTATCTACCTAAAACGAAAAATGAAATGAAGTAAAAAGAAAAAACAAGAATGTAGAAATAATCTTCTTTTTTAAATAAAAAATCTAAAATAAATATTTTTTAAATAAACAATCTAAAATGAATATTTTTTTAATAAACAATCTAAAATGAATATTTGTTAAGTCAAAACAACACTACAACTAACAATAAAAATGTCAAAGTACTTGAATAGCTCCAGAACCAGACTTCGGAGGCACACGATATCCAGTAGTACTTGTCTTGGAAGACACCGGTCCACGAAGCAAATTGCTGGCAACGTGAAAAATTTTAATTATAAAAAAAATTTCAATAACATTAATAGTTTGAAAAATTATTTTAAATCACATAAGAATATTGCTTGTTTTTTTCTTTTTAAAAAATCTCTTTAAATAACTTTGATAGTTTGAAAAAATATTCTTCGTCTTTTCTCTTAATTTCTTCGTTATATCTCAAAGCTATTAGCACGTCGGCATTAATGGAGGACATTCTTCTTTTTGTTTTTGTTTCATGTGCTTTTTGATTTCAGTCTTTTTCTCGTTAGTTACGATTGCAGGAATCGAACTCTCGACAATTCGGAGTGAGAAGTCGGCGTCTTAACCATTACACCATTCGTCGAGCATTAACAGTTTGCTAGGTAGCATGTGCATATAGAGTTAAACGTAAAATATTTTTTTCAAAAATTCTAAATAAATTATTTTCCCAAAATGAAAATAAAAATACTTTCCCAAAATTAAAAAAATTATTTTTCCAAAATATAAAAAAAGTTTCAAAGACCTTTTGCAGAAGGGCGAGGGTGCCAGGCTGGTGCAGGGAGGCTAGGGAGGCGATCGCTTGGTTGCGACAGGCGTTCAGTGCTTGCTGCCAGGTGAAGCTACCGTAGATGGAGAAGAAGCAGCGGTTGCTGAAGAAGAGGTGGAAGTAGGCGTCGTACTTTTGGTCGCATTTGAGTTTTGATTCTGATTCTGGGTGAGGGGGGGTGAGTGGGTGGAGGAGGGGAGTGGGTTGGGAAGAAGAGTGGGGGGAGAAGAAAAGTGGGTAGAAAGTGGTGGTGAAGGGTGGGTGGAGAAAAAGTTGGGTGGAGGGAAGGAGTGGGAGTAGAGAAGTGGATGTAGGGAAGGGGGGTGGGAGTATTAGGGTGATTTATGATCTGGCTAGATAGGAATGGTAGAAAAAACGTAAATAAATCATGGATGAATTATGGATGAGTTATGGATGGATTATGGATGGATTGTGGATGGATCATGGGAGCTACAGCGGCATGGATCAACCACTTTAAAATCACTTTTTCCAGTTAATTTACTTCGAAAATCTTGAAAAACGTTTCATGCCATCCAGAAAAAAACACCAATCCCCAAACAACACAACAGACCGTTGCAACACATTCACCATCGCCCTCTTTTGTCCCAACACAACGCAACAAACCTATAGAACACAAGGCACTCTTTCTGAGTAAGTTGGAATCTGACTTGGCAAACAACACCTCTCCCTCCCTGGCCAGAGACAAGTACTTGTTGGTGTCAGGGTCGTTCTCCACCACCCTCCCCCCCTCGAACCGTGTGAAGGAGCCTGTGTAGGTGATTTTAGAGTGCTTGTTTTGAGTTTTTGTGTGGGGGGGGGGGGTAGGGGGGATAGGGTTGAGATAATTTTTATTTAATACATTTGTGGGTTAATTAAATTTTAAAAAATTAATGATTTTTAAAAATTAATTAAATTTAGAATAAAGTAAATTAAATCAAATTGATAATATATTGATAAAATGTTATATTACAATTATATTGTAAATAAATTAATATATTATAAATTAATATAAATTAATAAAAGGTGATATTTATACTAAAATGTATTTTTATTACGTTTATATTAATTTATGACATACTAAATCATGTATTTATTATTTTTATTTATAAAACAAAGGAAGTGCAAGCACCATCAACTGGACTGATGCACGTCCAGTTGTCAGACTTGACGCTCATGTTCAGGAGGATCTTTTTGCTTCTGAGACTTGCATTGTCCCTCATGAACCTCTTCAAAAGCTGCCTGGACTGTCGGATGGATGGATGGATGGATGGATGGATGGATGGATGGATGGATGGATGGATGGATGGATGGATGGATGGATGGATGGATGGATGGATGGATGGATGGATGGATGGATGGATGGATGGATGGATGGATGGATGGATGGATGGATGGAGATTGATGAAGATTTAGAGATATTTTTACTAGTGAGACGTTTAAAAGAAAAATATTTTGGTAAAACACGCAAACCTGGTTATTAATAACTTCAACGAGATACGACTTTTCAGAAAAGCACAAATCTTGCGCCATTTTGAAATTTGAAGAGATGTTTGGATGAAGCGTTATGCAGTATCTTTCATCGCATGTTTTTCCGGGCGTTGGAATTTGTGAGAACGAAAGTGGAAGGAGGATGACGATTGTGACGAGAAACAACTCTTCTGAAAAGTTATCAAAAGTTTTACATTTATCTTCATATCTTAATTTATGGTAATTGATTCAAAAATAAATAAATGATGGCTTGTGAAGTGTGTAAAACCAAATCGACTCACCTTTATAGGCCATTTGAAATTGTGTTTAAATATTTCTAATTTATTAAACTTACTCTATTTATTACTTAAAATATTCTTAAGTTATTTAACTTTTTTATTGATGATTTTAAATATTCCTGATTTATTTGAATTTGTCTTTTTATTATTTCATATAATTCATTCAACTTTTTCAAATTATTTCTTTCAATATAAGTTATGAATTATTTGAGTTTCTATCATTATTCCGTCTCTGTTTTCTGTTCAACCATGCAGTTTGCCTGTTTATACTGCTTCAAAGTGTATATCGGTGTTTATTAAATTCTGATAGACAGCCATCATATGTGACCTATATGTCATTATACACACGACGCAATCACTCAAACCTTCATCTTGCGTTTGAATTACTCATGGTTGTTTTAGTTGTTTCAACTTCCTTTATAGGTCCGTTTAGTATAGGGTTTTCCATTTTGTTTCATTATTGGGTGTTAATCCTTATTTTGTGTGTGTGTGTGTGTGTGTGTGTGTGTGTGTGTGTGTGTGTGTGTGTGTGTGTGTGTGTGTGTGTGTGTGTGTGTGTGTGTGTGTGTGTGTGTGTGTGTGTGTGTGTGTGTGTGTGTGTGTGTGTGTGTGTGTGTGTGTGTGTGTGTGTGTGTGTGTGTGTGTGTAGTTATGTAAGTATATGTACGTGTGTTAATGAAGCAGGATAACTAAACCGGACATGTGTGATTCAGACTTTTTAATTAAAAGCTTAATTAATCGGCCAACTTACGTCCCTGAAAACAACAAACCTGCACTAGCAAGGCATTCTAAGAAATTGCTACGGCATTGTGAGGCTAACAAGCTGACAATGGACCGACATTTTGTGTATGAACAATTTTATTTAACAATTTAAATTATTTTAAAAAGTTAATTTAACTTTTTATTATTTAACGATAACGATCAATTATATTTTCCTTCCTGACATATTTTACATTTCCTTAATCCCTTTACAAGCCATTTTGATTTTAAATCAGCTTAAATCTGTCATTTCTTTTTGATGCGTGACTAGAAATGTGTCAAAATAATCAACAACAGCACGATTGTCGTGTTCTTTTCTTTGTGAGTCAACCCATTTCCGTGGGAGCTGACGAAGTCTCAAAACCAAAAATCTTCAAATATTATGATGTGATTTATTAAGAAATGTTATTGAAAGTAAATAAATAATAGACATTTATGAATAATAGACAATAAAAGGAAGTGAGTTTTTGATAAATGCTAATAAGTAAATGAATATTAGACAAATAAGAATAGTAGAAATTTAAAAAATCAATGAAATTAAAATTTTATTTCCATTAAAATTTGAAATAAGTGGTGAAGTCAATTGAAAAAATGCATTCCCAGATGAGACTTTAAAAGACAGTGAATAAATTAATTGAACCTCACACAATACCGCATCACACCAGCTCCTCATTTAGTGTCCCCTCTCGGTCAAGTCCGAATAACTAGTCTCAAATATATCCGAGAGGTTATTGTAGTGTGTTACAAGGTAGTTGAGGAAAGTGTTGATGTATCACACATGTGCATCCATATGCAGATACGAGCCTACAAACACATCTTTCATCGATTGGACACACATGTGTGCCAAATACTTCGTCTGCTTATGATTAGTCTGCTTATGATTAGTCTACTTATGATTAGTCTGCTTATGATTAGTCTGCTTATGATTAGTCTGCTTATGATTAGTCTGCTTATGATTAGTCTGCTTATGATTAGTCTGCTTATGATTATGTTTATGGTTAGTACTCAAGGTCGGGAGGATTTTACATGGTATAAGATTAATAACTCAATCAATAAAATGTGTTTATATAAAACTATTTTTCAAATTAGAAAGCGCGATAATTTTTGTAAATAAAACAACATCATCATCACTACTACAACATCATCATTCCTACTACAGCATCATCATCATCACTTCATAATTATCTTTCACACAAAATTATTAACACCATCTTCTTTCTGTTTAAATTTTATAAACAAAACTGTATGAGATATTTTTTTAAACTTATTTTTTATTCGGTAGTCAGATTTTCTTCAATACAATACAATACAATACAACGACGAGTATTATTAACGTGGCGTAAACCCGGACGGGCTTCAAGACCACTTGGTTATGGAAAATAATATTAATGATAGATGAATAAGTGGAAAATATAGGACAAGTAAGTTATTGAAATTTAACAATAAAATCATTTATATATATATATACATACATATACATATATACAAACACACATATATATACATATACATACATATATATATTTTTAAATAGACAAAATATTTTTTTATTTTTTTTAAAGATTGAAACTGAAATGATAATAACAATAAATTTGAGAAAAAAAAAGTAAATATCTATATTATATTATTATGATGATATTTTTATTTATTTATTATTATTATTTATTTTACACTTATTATTGACCATTAGTATAAATATTAAAAAAAAGAAAAAAGAATGAAATTGGGAAGCAAGAAATTGATTAATGAAAAATGAGCAGTAAATTTGTAAGTTATTGTTATCGGTCGAACAAGTACGTTTTCAGGGAACGGCTGAATGTCGCGGTCGAGCTCGGGGATTTGAGTCTATTGGGAAGACTATTCCAAAGAGTCGGCGCTGCAACAAAAAAGCTTCTTGCACCTGCATACTTGAGTTTGTAGCTTTGTGGAACTACATCTCTTGACCTAGCAGACCTGAGTCTTTCCCTCTGGGAAAGACTTGCTCTCATGACAATGCTGCTCGACAAATAATCTGGGCACTCATTAGACAGACACTTGTGGATTAACAAGATGTTTTTGTATTCAATTCTATTTTCAACACGGAGCCAGTGAAGCTCCTTGAAAACAGGGCTGATGTGATCATACTTTCTAGCACCTGTTATGAGCCTAGCTGTGGTGTTGATTATAGACTGAATTTTCTGCAGCTGCGTCATTGGCGACCCAGTAAGAATGATATTGCCATAGTCAATTCGACTGAGAACCAAAGCAGAAGCCAATGTTCTCAGTGAGTCCTTGGTCAATAACCATCTTATGGATCGTATTTGGCGTAATGAAGCAAAGCAGGTTTGAGTCATCTTGTTGATGTGTGTCGTCATGGTGAGGTCTTTGTCGAGATAAACTCCTAGGTTTCTGACACTATCGGAAGGAATTATCTCGTTCTGACAAATGCGAACTGGATCTTTGGGAGTGTGAGTAGAGTTTCGACGGGATGAGAGCCAGATAACTTCAGTTTTGCTGGAGTTAAGTTTTAGCTGATTGGCACCCATCCAAGCAGCAATTTCATCCATGCATGATGACACCCTTTCTTGCAGGTCAGCCTGATGACCTTTAATGCAGTGACCGTAAATCTGGGTGTCATCAGCGTACTGATGAAAAGCGAGCTCATGTCTAGCTGCTATTCTTTCTAAATCTCCAGTGTACAAAGAGAACAGTAAAGGACCAAGGACTGAACCTTGGGGGACTCCTACAGCGGAAACCGAAATTGCCGATTTTGTCCCACTACAGCGGATATCAAAACATCTGTCATTTAAGTAGTCCCTAAACCATTCTAACGCAAAGTCAGAGAAACCATAGGAGATGTGCAGTCTTCGGAGCAGTGTTGCGTGATCTACCAGATCGAAAGCTGCCGATAGATCAAGCAAAACTAACAATGTGAGCTTACCGTCATTTGCTGCCCTAACGATGTCTGAAAAGACTTTGGTTATGGCAGTTTCTGTCGAATGATGACGACGGTAGGCTGACTGATAGGGAGGGAAAAGATGAAATTCTGCGAGGTAGTTGACTACTCTGTGGAGAACTAATCTTTCCATGAGTTGGGACAACACCCTCAAGTTTGAAATAGGCCTGTACGACGAAGTTTCAGTGAGTTTAAGACTTGGCTTCTTGAGCAGTGGCGTGATGTAGGCCGACTTGAAAGACTTCGGAACCCTGCCTGCCGAAAAAGACCTGTTGAATAAGCTCACTAAAAAAGGAGCAATTACTCCAGATATCTCCTTCAACAGCCATGTGGGAACCGGGTCATTCGAGCACTGCTTATTCGGAAGCCCTAAAAATAGCCCTAACTACTTCTTCTTCGTCGACTATGCTGAACCCATTCAAACTGAGCCCGTGCTCGCAGAATGAAAATGTTGGGTCATCTTGGGCATTGATTGACCTTCTCGCCGACGCAACTTTCTCTGTGAGGTGTGCGTGATAGTCATCAGCACTGATGCCTGAGACTGACGACGTCTTACTTCTGCCCGCGATGCTATTGATGAGTTTCCAGGTGTCAGCTGGCTTCCCTTTGGACTGAGAAAGCTTCAAGTTCCAGAACTGCTCTCGCTTGCGTCTGCACAGACTCTTGTAAACTTTCAACTGCTTGACCCAGGCAGTACGTGCTTGCTCATTTTTTGACTTACTGTAGCTTCTCTCAAGACTTCTCTTAAGGCGTTTAGAGGCGCGACACTCATGGTCAAACCAAGGGTCCGAAGGCCTCTGGTGCACTCTAACAGTATTAAGAGGAATCAACTTATCGAGAATGCTAGTCAAGGTGGAGCTGTGTAAAAATTCTGTTTTATGCCATGTTTGACGATTATGTTCGCATCAAAACAAGAGTTTAGACATGTTTTTATTGAAAAAAGTGGAAGAGTTCACATTAAGGCAGACCCCCTCACTACCAAAAAGTGGGAGATCCGGACCCCAAGATTGCCACCCATGAAAAGGAAACCTCCTACAATAAAGCTATTTGAAATGAAAATGAAGTCATAAAATATAAATGAATAAAAAGTGAACTGTACCTTGTAAATGAAAGGTTCTAAGAATAAAGATAAATATTTTGCAAATATTTATGAGAATGTTGTATGAAACGTATATTTATTTGTCAGAATTCAACTTTTAAATAATAATTAAAATGTCCGCCTATTTCAAAGACTTTCGTCGATTTCAATGCATATGTTAATTTTAACCATCGGCGACTTCTTTTTCGGCGACTCCAACGCATACCTTGGAAAATTGCATTTAAAATTATTTTTCAAATACATCTGATCACATTCTAGATTATTTTTTATTACTTGTTCACAATTTTTATAGTATTTTTATTACTTGTTCACAATTTTTCTATTATTTTTATTATTTGTTCACAATTTTTCTATTATTTTTATTATTTGTTCACAATTTTTCTATTATTTTTCAAATATTTTTTAAATAATTTGAATTTTCCGTTTGATTTCAAGAAATGACGTTGAATTCATTTGTTGGCGAATCAAACGTCAAACGTCGAATTCTATAAATACCCTTCGAAAGTTCCGTTGAATCTAGAAAGTTCTGGCGCTCTAGAAGTTTCTTTAGAACTTATATAAAGCCAGGCTGTCACTGAGGATTTTCAGTTTTTGAAAATCAAAAGTCTTTCAAAGATATTATTGTATCTCTAAAGTTCCAAAGCTTTCATATTGTTAAAAAATCGTTGAAAGATGTCTAAAGCTCCAGCAATCGGAATCGACTTGGGCACCACATACTCGTGTGTGGGTGTCTTCCAGCATGGCAAGGTGGAGATCATCGCCAACGACCAGGGCAACAGAACCACTCCCAGCTACGTCGCCTTCACCGACACCGAACGTCTGATCGGAGATGCCGCCAAGAACCAAGTGGCCATGAACCCCACCAACTCGGTGTTTGATGCCAAGCGCTTGATCGGCAGGAAGTTTGACGACGCCTCGGTGCAGTCGGACATGAAGCACTGGCCTTTCAGCGTCATCAACGACGCAGGCAAGCCGAAGATCAGGGTGGAGTACAAGAACGAAGTGAAGACCTTCTTTCCTGAGGAGATATCGTCCATGGTGCTTTTGAAGATGAAGGAAACTGCTGAGGCGTACCTGGGAAAGACCATCAATGACGCTGTTGTCACTGTTCCAGCCTACTTCAACGACTCTCAGCGCCAGGCCACCAAAGATGCAGGCACCATTTCAGGGATGAATATTCTCAGAATCATCAACGAACCCACCGCTGCTGCCATCGCCTATGGTCTTGACAAGAAAGTTGGAGGAGAAAGAAATGTGCTGATTTTCGACTTGGGTGGTGGTACTTTCGATGTTTCGATCTTGTCGATTGAGGAGGGCATCTTTGAAGTGAAGTCGACCTCGGGAGACACTCACCTGGGAGGAGAGGACTTTGACAACCGCATGGTTACCTACTTCATCAACGAGTTCAAGAGGAAGCACAAGAAGGACATCTCTGATAACAAGAGAGCAGTCAGGAGGTTGAGAACTGCTTGTGAACGTGCCAAGAGAACTCTCTCAAGCTCCAGCCAGGCCTCAGTCGAGATTGATTCTCTTTTCGAGGGCATCGACTTTTACACCAGCATCACCAGGGCGAGGTTTGAAGAACTGAATGGCGACCTGTTCAGAGGAACATTGGATCCAGTTGAAAAAGCTCTGAGAGACGCAAAGTTGGACAAGTCAGGAGTGCATGAAGTGGTGCTGGTTGGAGGCTCGACGAGGATTCCCAAGGTGCAGAAGCTGCTGCAGGACTTCTTCAATGGCAAGGAGCTCAACAAGACCATCAACCCGGATGAGGCTGTTGCCTATGGTGCTGGTAAGTGCTGCAATTTCTTTCTCGAAAAAATAATTTGGAAGTTTATTAAAATAGATATAATTTTGGAATCTATATTTTAAATTATTTTATTAATCTCCCATCAGCTGTTCAGGCTGCTATACTGGGTGGTGACAAGTCAGAGGCAGTGCAAGATCTTCTCTTGCTGGATGTGGCACCATTGTCTCTGGGCATTGAGACTGCTGGAGGTGTGATGACAGCCTTGGTGAAGAGGAACACCACCATTCCCACCAAGCAGACGCAGACCTTCACGACGTACTCAGACAACCAGCCTGGTGTGTTGATCCAGGTTTATGAGGGAGAGAGGGCCATGACGAAGGACAACAACCTCTTGGGCAAGTTTGAGTTGAGTGGCATTCCTCCAGCCCCTCGTGGCGTGCCCCAGATTGAGGTGACGTTCGACATCGACGCGAATGGCATCATGCATGTGTCAGCAGTGGACAAGAGCACTGGCAAGGAGAACAAGATCACCATCACGAACGACAAGGGTCGTCTGAGCAAGGAGGAGATTGAGAAGATGGTGAAGGATGCCGAGAAGTACAAGGACGAGGACGACAAGCAGAAGGATCGCATTTCAGCCAAGAACGCCCTCGAGAGCTACGCCTTCAACATGAAGTCCACTGCTGAGGATGAGAAACTGAAGGACAAGATTTCAGAAAGTGACAAGTCGACGATCCTCAACAAGTGCAACGAGACGATCAAGTGGATGGACGCGAACCAACTGGCTGAGAAGGAAGAGTACGAACACATGCAGAAGGACCTCGAGAAGGTGTGCATGCCCATCGTCACGAAGCTCTACCAGGGAGCGGGCGGTGCTGAGATGCCTGGTGCTGGTGGCTTTCCTGGTGGCTTTCCTGGCGCTCCTGGAGGCGGCACTCAGAGCGGTGGGAAGGGACCCACCATTGAAGAAGTTGATTGATCTGGGTCGCCTGGTGGACTTTTAACATTCTGCATTCAAACTTTGTTATTCAAACTTCGTTATTCATCTTCTTGACAGTGGACCACTATGAGTTATTTAAGGATTTGTACCAATCAGTGCTGTTTCTCATTACAATTTCAACTGTACGTCTTACACCTTTGAAAGATTAAAAGTGTGAATGTGAAGTTTTCTCGTTTCACTACTAAGATGAATTATGACTTTGTAACACATTATGCTATAAGTACATAATTCTTGAAAGTAAGCTAAAATTGTAAAAATCAGTACAATGGTAATTTTTGTTACAATGCAAAGTTAGAGGGTCCTAAGTAGGCAAAAAACTGTAAATTCGTTTCATCCACTTGGAATATGGTTCACTAGGTTATTTCATGAATATTTAAAATTGGAAGATGGTACTTTTGATGAAACCCCCACACCCAACAAACTAAATCGAAGATTTAGGCTTAAGAGTCAGCGTTTTCAAGTAAGAAATCATTAGAAAATTTAATTTACGATAAAAAAGTTACTTAATATAATATAATATTAAAAAAATATTTGTGCCACCCACACTACACTGGGCTTCAGCAGTGGCATGAATAAAGTTCTGCAATTGATTGAAACGGATATAAGGATATATCAGGTTTTACAAAGTTTTATGGTGGAAATAAACGTTTATAGAAAATATTCTAGTGTAGTTGGACATGCACTTGACATGTGTCTTCAGCTGGTGGCTCCCGAGTTCAGCCAAACCCTGGAACTGATTCAATGAGTTTCTTCTCTACCTTGAGCAAAGAATGGTATCCAGTGGGCTGTTTTTTTACAAAAACAACAAGTTTGACTATAGAAAGAAGCGAAAAAGACTTGAACTTTTATGCCTGTTGAAATCAAAAAGTGATCCTTTCATTGAAAATAAAAAAAGGAATTTAAAAAAAAATGTTTTTCTAGTGAATAAAAGGTTTAACATCTCCCATTTTGTGTTTTTTTTAAATCGCGGGTGAGGAAGGGGTTATTTTTGACATAAAAAAAATAATTTTTGTATTGTTACTGTTAATCATGTTTTAAATGGAAGTTTTGAAGCTTTGAAATCGATGATTGTGCCCCCACCTTTGCATAGTGTAAATTTTTTAATGGGAGTCGTCACGGATGAAAAATTAGACCAAGGGGCCAAGGTTGAAACCACTCATAATTGTGTATAATTGTTCTCTATCTTGAGCATCAAAAGCAATACTTTTAAATAAATAAAATAACTTTCGCTCGTTCATTCAAATAATTTTTTTGCGACAAGTAGGTTTTGGGAGACAAAAGCTAATTAGCTATAATGATGGTTTCATGAAAAAACACCCTGATCTGAGGGCTTGCAACCCAAGAATTGCACCATTAGTTCTTTAGAGTCAGAAAGAATAATTGCATTGCACACGGAAGGAAACCCAAATTTTTGAAGCAAGAACAACTAAACTTTCTGAACATTAACATCGATGCAATCATTATTTAATGAATGTGAAAGAACAACGAATACAAGGTGATCTTCTCAGATCTTGCACCAACCATCAGTCTCGCAGACTTTGCTTCTTGGTAAACTGGTGGCGCCTGCTTCAGAGGCTTTTGTGGAAGAATTCTCCGTCATTTGGCAGGCTGTGTCAAGGTCGACGAAACTGAATGACAAAATCTCTTATATACTCAATATACTCAATTTCTATAATCTTTGAACATTATTTCGTTTTAAATATTTTTTTGCATCGTTACCATGCAAATATATAATATTTTGTATATAATTTATATTCAAATACTTCATAATTTTTGGCATATGTTTAAAAAAAATGAAATAATGGAAAAAAAATTTTATTAAAACTGAAACTATAAATAAATCAAAACAATAAAGAAACGGAAAATAAAAAAACAAAGTAGAAACCAAAACAACTAGAATATCTCTGCAATCAACTACTTTTCCTGCAAGCAATCAGCCCACAACCACCTTCCTTGCACTCAGTCAACCATTTATTCAGCACCCAATCAACCACCCTTGTTGCACCTAATGAACCACCTTCTCTGCCCCTAACCTACATAGCTTTGATTGGATAGCTCAGAGGTATATGGTTTGCTTGCGGCCTGATTGTAATAATTCTCTGAATATTTATATACAATTATTATTAAAGAAGATAAGTTCGAAAAAGAGTAATTTTGAGACATTTATACATTTAAATAGCTTAAAATGATTTTTAATGTAGAACAGAAACTATTCGAGATAATCAAATGAAATGCGTTTGAGACAAAGCTAGATAACGACTAGGACCTAGTCACTAGGCATTAGAGGTCGGACCGGGTACCCGATCTGACCGGGTACCCGCGGGACTCCCGCGGGAACGGGAATGAAAATTAATTTCGGGACGGGAAAAGTCGGGAACCGGGAATAGGTTTTCAGGACGGGAACGGGAACGGGAATCAACTTTCAAATCGGGAACGGGAAAAGACGGGAACGGGAATCAACTTTTAAATCGGGAACGGGAAAAACGGGAATGACAGTTATTGGGATTGGATTCTTTAACAATGATTTTTCAGCAAACTTCTAAGTATGGAAATCTTTATTTCATCGATACTCCGTACTTAAAATAAGTATTAAATGCAATAGAAATGTGTAACGAAGCCACCATTGCCAATGTCGAAATCTCCAACACTACATTTGAAGTTGTTATGGTGAGTCCAAAGATTAGGGAGATTAGAACAAATGGGTGATGATGAAAACTTTTCAGATAAAATCAAAATGGTCAGTTATATTATTTTAATTTTATAAATTAATACTTTGAATTTGAATGATTAATTTCCAAATGATTGCTCAGTTGATCATTTCGACAAAAGAAAAGATGCCATTGATCTCATTCATATGACAGCATGTCTGTTGCATCCCCAGTATGAAAGAATAATAGGAAAAAAGTTTGGGATAGAAAAGAAATAAATACCAAGACTTTCATTAGAGAAAATTTAATTCTATTTTGTACAGCCAGACCAAGCTGCAGTGCCGTTGAAAAAAAACAAATGATGGTTATTTAGACCTATTATGTTTGTTTTTAGAACGTAAAAATTGTAATAAAATTATTATACTAACAAATTATACGAATGATTTTATATTTGCAGTTGTGGAGAATAAGAATGTTGTCAAAAAACATATTTCTAACATTATTGAAGAATTAATAATAATGAACGAAGAAAAAAATTCAGAAGAGGATGAATTGTACAGATATTCACAATTACGTCTCAAAAAATCTAAGATTATAAAGATGTTTTATTTTATTGGAGTAAAATGAGCAATTTTAAAATACAACAAGAAGTAGCCAAAATTTTGTTATATTCCCTGTGAGCGGAATTTTTTAATATGTGGTCGTTTAACTTCAGACCCAAAATCATCTAATTTGAAAGCTGAAACTCTTAACGGTTTAACCCGTGTGAAAAGCAATTAAGACTCGATTGAATTACTCAAAAACAATGACTAACTTCAATACTTTCATTTCAATAAATATTTGAAATTTAAATCGTGTTTTTTTTATTTTATTAAAAGAAATATTCTCTGACTTTCAAATAATAAATTGTAAGAAATGCTAGAGCTAGCAAGTTTGGGACCAGTGAAAACGGCAGCGAAAATGAATAAAAAACAAAAAAAGTTTCGGGAACGGGTCGGGACCGTGAATCGAGTTGCGGGAGCGGGACGGGACGGGAAAACAAATTTCGGGAACGGGACGGGACCGGGAATGAAAAATCGTCCATGTCCGACCTCTACTAGGCATTCAAAGATTCAAAAGAGATGAACAAATTAATGACGTCATGGTGATACAATTCGTTTCTAGGTTTTTGTCCACGAGTGATTAAAATGCATAATGAAGTTGAAAACTAATTTAAAAAGAATTTTGCATATTTACTTTTCTTCAATTGTAAATAACATTTAATATTTGAGGGCGAATCATTAACACTGGTTTATCCCTTAGATAACAGTATTTTTTATTTTGATGTCATAATCATCCGATGCAGAGTTTTGGTCGCACGTGGCCATTCCAGGCGAGATTCCGAAAGTGCTCACTTCCGCTCTGATCTTTATTTCATAACGCTCTTTTTGATAACTTCTACGGGGTTTAAGAGTTCTTAGTTGTTAGAAGTAGTCAAATTTTCAAAAAACATTTTATAACTTATAGTGACATCTATGTGGGAAAGATTATTATGGCGAATATGATTATGATGAGGAGGACGAGGAAGCGATGGTAAAATGAGGAAGATGTGATAATGATGCAAATGTTAAACTAAAACACGAGATTTTAAAAGTCGTTAATCTAAGTTGAGCGAATGATTTAAGGAATATTTATGGAATGCATGGATCAAACATGCATGCAACCATCCATGCATCCATCCATGAATCCATGCATCCAAGCAGCTTTTGGTTGTACATGTTTGTGGATACGATGAAGAAAAGTGATAAAGTCATTATAAATTTGAAAAAAAGAATTTCTTAAAATAATATTTGATAGGGTCAGAAAACTAAAAAAGAGCTTAAATTTAAATGGATTATAATAATTAGATTATAATATATTAGGGGGAGGTTGGTCAAGATGAGCCGGTTCCAAAGATGGAACGAGTCTATTTACAGTTATGCGCTTTAAAAATGAACAAAGTTTTTATTTCATATCTATGCATCCGTCTTATAATCACATTTGTATGTTGGTTTCGTTGTCTCACTCAATTAGAATACTTGAAAAACTGATTTCTAGAAGAATTAATAAAATATTGGGAGATAACATTTTGCGCTTTTTTCGTGTGCAAGTTGTACAATTAAAAATTAGTGATTGGCTTGTTATGACCATGAATGTGTAGCATAGTCATAGTTGCCTAAAATGGAATACCAATGGTTGCCTAAAATTAAATTTGAAATGAGACTGTAGAAGTTGATAAGTCTATATACTATATACTCTACATAGTCCATAAAGTATATAGACTATATAGAGAATATATTTTACATGGACTTTATATATTATATATTTTATATAGACTATAGAAAGTATATATTTTACATAGACTATAGAGAGTATATATTTTATATAAACCTTCTATTTATTTTATAATATTTAAAAATACGTAAGTATTCATTAGCTTTTGCATCGGCTTTATAGCACATCATGGCCGAAATGTAAACTAGAAAACCTGGATAAAAATATATATATATATATAAAGTTGAATTTGCAAAAGTAACCTAAAAGCTGAATTTAATTTAGTAAAGTAAATTTTATTAAATGACAATTTACATTAAAATGCAAACTGGTGTATTTCTTTAGATAACTAATCAATCAATCAAATAAATTTCTATAGCGCTCTTTCCTCAAATTCAAGAGTGCTCAAGAAGTAACAAGTTTGACGATAAATACAACGTTTAAATGGTATTTTTTATTAAATACAATATAACTTCATCTTAGGAAACTATTCATTCCATCCTAGTAACCCATTTGCTCAACATGGAATTTTTTAGTGTTCATGTTTGAAGTAAAAAAACTTTTTTTTCTTTTTTTATTTATTCTTATGTTTGAGTTCACATAACTAAACAAGGTATCAATATAATGGCTGGATAAATTTAAATAATCTCTTAAGAAATTGAGCTATGAGGCTACGTTTAAAAATCGTTCCATCTTGTGCAACCTCCCCCTACATTTGTTGTCGTTCCTTACAAGCAGTGTGTTGATTGGTTCAATATTGTAGGAGTAACAGTACTAGAGCCACTTACTTAATCGACTGTAATAAACACACACACACACACACACACACACACACACACACACACACACACACACACACACACACACACACACACACACACACACACACACACACACACACACACACACACACACACACACACACACACACACACACACACACACACACACACACACACACACACACACACACACACACACACACACACACACACACACACACACACACACACACACACACACACACACACACACACACACACACACACACACACACACACACACACACACACACACACACACACACACACACACACACACACACACACACACACACACACACACACACACACACACACACACACACACACACACACACACACACACACACACACACACACACACACACACACACACACACACACACACACACACACACACACACACACACACACACACACACACACACACACACACACACACACACACACACACACACACACACACACACACACACACACACACACACACGCACACACACACACACACACACACAAAAACAAACACATCCACACACTCATAAAACACTAACACAATTGCAAGTATGTTAAAATATTGAACATCAAATAAAAACACACAAACATTAAGAAACTCGCAAGCCAAACATTTTTCTGAAACCTCACTCAAATCGCAAACAAAGGGTTTTCAGGTCTGCCTTTAACCACGCCTACTTCGTTGATTGACAGACCCAGACGTATAAAAGGAGGAGCGGGAAGGGAGGAATGAATGGAGTCTGCATAAATTGCACACCCCATGAAGGGACAAGGCGCGTCTAACCAGGCGTACCGGAAGCCTAAATAGTTTCTTTGGCAATTAAAACCGGAAATGATGACGTCACTGCCTGCAGCGGAAATGGTTGCCCTCTCCCAGTGGTCGCTCTTGTCGGCCTTGCAAGACTGGTTTTGCAGCTGTGAACAGCACACCTGTAGGAGTGCTCATGCTAATAACAGATATAAATAATACATATAAATATTTTATTTAATATAAAAATCAATAAATTCTATAGAAGTGACATTATTCTTGATGAAACTACAAACTATTCAAAGCAACACAAGTAGCGAACCAGAAAAAGTGAAGGCAGGCAAAAACTTAGAGGCGCTTTGGACGGGAATACAAACCGAAGGCATAAATTGGTTCAAGCCACAAAACCTCTGTAAAAAAGTATCCAGATTATCTAGAAAAATTTAATGAGGTCCTTGTTAGGATTAAAAACAATGACAGGAAAGAAACTTCAGCTTACCCCAAATTGACTGGCAGAGAAATCCATCTACCGCAAGCAATAAACACTATGCAGAGTGAACAGCTATGACCGATTTGCAAAGACGCATTCCTGCACCAAGTCGTTCATCCGCACACTAGAATAACAAAGGATACCAGCAACATCCTTGACCTTTTCTTCACTAAGAATACAACCCTCATCAATGAATACTAGATGATTCCAGGAATAGGAGACCTTGAGGCCATGGTCGTGGATGCCACCCACAAGAAAGCACCTTTGAAACACGACTCAAAAACCCGATGAAAGAGTATGCCCCGCTAAAGATGCTGTCTGGAAAGAAAATCTATAAAGCAGTGATCAGGAAAGAGGGCTAAGCACAGCTTCGAAAAAGAATTACGCTCTTCTGTCGTCAACGTGAGACTGGGAAGCAAGAAGACCAGGTTCTTTGCCTGCAAGTCAAGGCGGCCACTCAAAGAATTGAAATAAAAGCCTACTGGAAGTACATCTAAAATGTCATGGAGTTGGCGAGGCAGGAAAAAGTAACAACCAAACAAACAGAAGACCTTCTGCAACATCATCAAGTGAGGCCAAAAGACAACTCTGGAGTGGCTTATCTGTTTTAAAATGGGGAGCGGGGATGGCTTAGATGGTAGAAGTCGGAGTTGCAACTCAAAGGTCGCCAGTTCGAATCCTTGACGAGCAACCGTGAACTATCATATACCTATTGTATATGATGCGGTGTTTGCGACGTATGCATTGAGAGATGTGTACGTCGTGTGGAGTGGCCCCTCTGGCGCATAAGAACCATGGTTCTCAGAACCATTGTAACATGGCATGCGTCTGTCAGGCTGTGAGTAATACAGACTATTAAAAAAAACTAAATAGCAAGCTCTATGCAATAGTCTATTGGAGACCACTTGATAAGAAAACATACTGAATTGACATTAACGTCAGTTTTCATCTCTGAAAATGATAGTGACATCAACCCAAAAGAGAAACCAGCATCACCAATGCCACAAGTTGAATAACATATAATGGGGTTCTGAAACTACTCTGGAAGCTCAACGAACAAAGAACTTCCTTCGATCAACTAATCACAAGCAAGCAACCATCGCCCAGTCCCACTTGCATATTCTTGAGCAAATCATTGTCAGCAACGTCATAAGACATCCTTCCACTCTCTCCCCTTTATTTTGACTACTCACACATATTTAATCTTTCCTTCCCGCCATCATCACTTCACCCGCCCACCAGCCCCTCACTTCAACTCCTTCGGTTGACTTCAGCTTGATCTTCTGGTTGAACGTCACTTTCACCCTTCCATCCGACATCACCACCCATGCCACTGGAAAAGGATAATCCATCTTTTTGTTTCCGTATGCCACGTGAGAAGCCCCTCTGAAGAGCCTATCAGCGAGCTCCTGTTGTTGCCTGTGATTGGGTGGCGGAATGGAGGGTGTGTTGAAGTGTTGGTGCAAGGATTGATAGGGGTGTTGCAGTATCAATTGTGTAGGGGAGTAGATGCAAGGGAGAGTGTTTTTGGGAAGTCAATGGTGATTGAAAAATATAATATGGACTGATACTCAATTAAAAATTTAAAACAAACTTTTTAATGGAAAAAATAAATTATAAAAAATAAATTTTTAGAGAAAAAAAGCCCTACATAGGCTGGGAGGAGTCAGGGAGGTCAATGGGACAGGCTAGAAAGCTGTTTGGCAATTGGTTGTTGGGCAAGTAACCATGACCACCTGTGGCCAACCACCGTAGAGTGGCCACTGCATCATCGTCGCTACTGCTGTTGGACGGTAAAGACTGTAAAAGAGGTGTGGTGGTGGTGGCGTAGTTGGCGTGAAGGTTGCTTTGGAGTGCAAAGTCTTGGTGAGTTGTCACCAAACACCGAAACACTCCCATCAGCAACACGCAATACTTTCCCACATCGCACCTGCACCACTCCAAAAGGCAGCAACGGCATGACGTCACGTGTTTGCACACCACGTGCCCACGAAGAGGCTGAGTAATTGCGCCACTGCTGCACGAAGCCCTTCAAGAGGCAGGCGTGTGCTTGCGTGTGCGAGAGTATTTCTTTCTTTTCTTCCTCTGTGTTGGTTGTGAAGGAAAGGTGGTTGAGGAGGGGGTTGAAGAGAAGTGGTTGAAAAAGGGGCGGGGGGGGGGGGGGGGGGTTAAAGATGGGTGGTTGAGAAAAAATGGTTGAGAAAAAGTGTTTGAAGGGCGGTGGTTGGGAAAAGATGATTGTGGAAGGGTGGAAATAGATGTATGGTGATGGTTAAAGATGAATTCCTTTTAGTTTGTTTGGGCTTCGCAACATCGATCCAGTCGAAGAGTGGCAACCAATAGCAGCCAAATCCAACATCAAGCAGACGAAAGCACTCGCGTGCAACCACAGTCAACCACAACCAACCACAGTCAACCACAACCAACCACAACCAACCACAGTCAACCACAACCAACCACAGTCAACCACAACCAACCACGCCACCTTCAACGCCAGCCTGCTGCCACACCATTCCAGTGACAGGCATGTTGATGAGAGGGTGGAGCATTCCATTCCAAATGCGCGACGAAGCGTCACTGTAGGGAACTCCACAAGCGTCTGCCACTTCCACAGGCGCCCACTCCAAGAGTCTACTGTCGCTGTAAGTGATGCCTACCACTCCGACTGGTCGTTTCAGTCGCTGCTGCAACTGCTGGCCGAAGAACCAACAAGTGCCCGGAAAGCTCGAAGTTTTGTAAATTCGCTTGTCTCGGACTTGTTGGAGATTTTGAACGTCTGCTTCGGAAATAGTTGGAAAGTTGAGCGTTTTCAAATAGTTGAAAGATGCTTTTTTAAAGAAAATATTTGCTTAACTGAACAATACTGTTTCAAAAATAAAATAAAAACAATATTTCAATTATTTGTATAAAAAATATATATTAGCATTTCTCACTAGCAACACTCCATGATATGTCCACCACATGAATGTCAGACCATGGCAAATCAGATTTGGCAGGAAAAACAGAAAAAAATCTGAAGTATTTGCTGTTCTTGTCATCTTTTTGCAGATGATATGAAAAGTTGGAGACCTTCAGATTTGAAAGTAATAATGAAATTATCTTCATAGTTAATTCCAGAGTTTTTAAATAACTTTTCTCATTAATTTTAAATAACTTTTTTGATTAATTTTAAATAACTTTTTTGATTAATTTTAAATAACTATTTTTATTAATTTTAAATAATTTTTGATTAAGTTTAAATAATTTTTGATTAAGTTTAAATAATTTTTGATTAAGTTTAAATAATTTTTTCATTAATTTTGAATAATTTTTTCATTAATTTTGAATAATTTTTTCATTAATTTTGAATAATTTTTCCATTAATTTTAAATAACTTTTTCATTATATTTTCTATAGGGAAGGCAAAACATTTTTTTAAATCCAAGTTTAATTCGTATTTAAATTTCAAAGCCACCAACCCATCACGAACCTTGAAGATGTTGTTCTGGCGTCTGCTGTGGCCAGTGCACAGCCACACGTCACCCACCATGACGTCATACAGTCTGATCTCGTGACCTTCTTTTTCGCCAGTCAGAGATGCACTCACGATGAAGGGACCTCCTTCTTCCAAAGGACCAATAGAAACCCTCCATGTGTTCCCAGCAGCTTTGTGGGATGGTGAATATGTTTTATCTAAAAAGTATTCAGTTTGCTAAATAATTCGAATTAATATTAATCAAGTGGTCATTCCCATTTTCTCAGAACTTTAATAAGATCAAAACCACCTCTATCAATAAAACCACATCACCACCACTACCACCACGACCACCTCTATCAATAGCACCGCTACCCCCACCACGACCACCTCTATCAATAGCACCACATCACCACCACTACCACCCACTTTACCGCTCACTCCCCCACCACCCCTACCCCAATCAGCCACACCACATCACGCACCAGTCAAAAGCACAGTAGCATTTTCCTCGGCTACTTTCACTCCCAGCGAATCTTCGACATTTCCTTGTGAAGCATTCATGGTCTTGAGAGGGGCAGCTGCGGTGGTGTAGATCTGGACAAGCACTCTTTGACCCTTTCCCTCCTCGGGCCTGGGTCCGTAGCCCCAGATGACGGTGTGCTGAGGGCTTCCCTGCAGCACCATGTGGTCGGAAAAGTAGTTGCCGAAGCGGAAGTGAGTCGCCTCTCCCACTGGTGTGGGGGAGTTTTATGGGTGGTGTGGATAGTGTGTGGAGAAAGAAGAGTGTGAGTGGAGTGGGGGAACAAGTAGTGTTGTGGTGGGGATAGTAGTGAAAGAATGAAAGTAAATTGAAGAAAAATGTTCTACATTCAATTATAAACTGAGCAGTTTCAAGCCTTCGAACCATTAGCTTGGCTGGAGAAGAGGAAAAAGATGACGACGATCAGGAGCGTCGTCACCATGACAACCAGAAAGACGACACACTTGGTCTCCCAGCCCCTCCTGCCCTCCTCCACCGCCTCCAAGTCCTTGCTCCATCCTTCCTCGTCCCCCTTGACCCCTCCCCCCGAGGTGCTTGCTGGCTTGTTGTTCTGGTGGTGGCTTTCGTAGTTGTTGTGGTTGGAGGAGGGCACGTGACGGTCGCTTAGCAACAAGGCGTTGTCGTCGTCAGGACTTATTCGCCTCTTGCGACGGTGCGTCTTGTCTGCCTCAGTGTCGCTCAAGTCCGCCGTCACGTCGTCGTCGTCTTCCAGAGGCAGCGTGTCTGCATCACTGAGTCTACCTGTTACTTCTCTTCCTCTTCTTCCTCCTCTTCCTTCTTTCCTTCTTCTTCCCTCATCATCTGACGTCATCACATCGTCAGGGTCGTCTGTCGTGTTGTCGTAGTCGCTGTTGTCGCTTGTCACTTGGTGCTTGAGTGTGTGGTGGCTTGGCGTGTGTGGGAGAGTGCTTTCAGGAGTGGTGAGGTTCGAGAGGTGCTGGTTCCTCGTCGTCTGCACACTTTCGCCTTCCGCCATCTTGTCAACCTTCACTTTCTCTTTTTTCTTCTTCTTCAACAGTGGCATAGTTTTCTTGCAGTTTTTGAGATTTTGGTTCAAGAATTAGTTATAAGTTAGCCCATCCCCGTACTTCAGTTACCATTGCTTTATCATATTTTTTCATACATAATTTTAAAGAAAATATACATTTTTATCAAAATTCGTTTAAAGTAAATAAGAAAATATGTATATATTTCTTAGACTGTTTATTGATTAATCCACAAGCAAGCAGCAATTTATTTAACTCCCAATTAACATTCAACCTCCCAAATCCATCTACAAGTAGATAATTCGAGCAGTTCAAACTTTCAATATATTCAAGTTTCTCTCTCAAAAGCCTCACATAGATGGCTTGGTGAAGCCGCACTGATCGGCACTCCCCACTACAACTCACTGCTGTCCACACTTTCGTGCCTCGACTCTTTCTATTTCAATTTATAAAGCTCAACAACACTCCTGAGTCTCGACTGGAGTCATCTCCTCAATTCCCAGCAAGACATGGACTCGAATGAACAATGCAATGGAAGCGTATACACATCTATGTGCGTACAAATGTGTGTGCACATGTTTATGCATGTACGTTAAAGTGTACGTCTGCAAAGATGTACACTTGAATATTTGGATTTTGCGTTTGGGTAAAATGTATGCCAGAATGATATGCCATCTGATAGAGTCAAAAAAGCAGCTTCTACAGGGGAGAAGTGTTTCTATGTGTGCAAGTTCATCCTAAGCAATTGAAGCAATTGTGTTCCTTTGAAGCATAACACTATAGCTTTTGAATTTGAAGAAAGAGCGCTATAGAAATCTATTTGATTGATTGATAGCTTTTTTGAAATATAGGAGTCTATCTCTACCTGAAATGGGCGCATTCCTTCATAGGATGAGACGATACAGTAAGCGTGTGCGTGTGAGATGAATCCACACTTCCTTTGGTTGAACGATCGAGAGGATGAGTCACACGTGGGTGATCATCATCATCATCATCATCAGCGTTGTTCACCACTCGATGGCGTGTCAAAGCTTTCATGATTATTCGAGACACTCTCGCATGATTTAGATCACTGCTTGATTCAAGACTTTCACTATGAGGCAGTCTGTGTCGAAAATCTTCATGCAAGATTGTTCTAGTCTGCAAGGCGGTTCAATGCCTCACAACAGCGCAACTTGTATAGGAATGATATTTACTTCAAATAACTCCAAATCATGTATGCTCGATTAATTATTAATCTATTGATTTAAGTTAATAGACCCTAATTATTGCATTGAGGTGATTAAAAATGATTAATTCATTAATAGGGTCAGTGCCGTTCGATCGAGACTTCTTCACAATGTGTTTTCATCGCATTGTGCTTTTGAGAGCCTCAAAAGTAACAATGCACAAAGAAGAACGAAATAATTATTTGTATTATTAAACGATTGGATGAGCGCTTTCCGATATATTGCTTCAAAAAGATAAACAACTTATTCACATTCACAATGTCTTCTGAATCGCTTGAGTCCCCATCGCATGCATCTTCCCCACAATAGTACTTAGTGGCACCCCAAAATGAGCGAGGATCGTCTCAAAGAAGAACGGAAGCAGAAGCGGAACGAAGGAAGCACCAGAAAGTGAACCTAAATGAGAACTAATCAACGCGCGAAAATGGAGAAGTTCTTTGGAGATGGAGTGCTAACAAACTGTGGCGATAATTGAGAAAAAAAACAAAAAGAGCTTCGAAGCTGGAGGAGATAAACAGATTTCAAAGCCATCACCTGAACACCAGCTCGAAATGGAGAAGAACAATTGAAAATGGCGAAGTGTCACTGAGGCCGCTGCAAGAGTCGGAGATGAAGTTGTGTTAGAAGTGCCTGTGATAGAGGTATTCTTGACAGTAGTAGTAGTACTAGTAGTAGTAGTAGTAGTATCAGTAGTTTCAAACAAACAAGCCTTGGTTGTCAACAAATGGAGCGTTTCGAAAGAGATTTTAAGAAGACAAAC
>OX030962.1:431700-479200 GCA_943735955.1 Piscicola geometra
GTGGTGGGTGGTGGTGGATGAAGTGGTGGTGGTGGTGGGTGAAGTAAAGGGGTGGTAGTGGTGGGTGGTGGTGAAAGTGGTGGTGGTGGAAGTAGAGTTGTCGTGGTGGTGGTGGAAATGGAGTGGTGGGTGGAAGTGGAGTGGTGGTGGGTGGTGGAAGTGGAGTGGTGGTGGTGGAAGTGGTAGTGGAGTGGTGGTGGTGGGTGAAGTGGAGTGGTGGTGGTGGTGGGTGTGATGGTGGGGGTGATGGTGGGTGAAAGTGGAGTGGTGGTAGGTGGAAGTGGAGTGGTGGATGCTTATGTTGGAGGGGGTGGAGGTGGTGGTGGGAAGTGTTAGAGTGGGGTAGTTGGTTGTGGTGGTGGGTTGGATGGGTGTGGTGGTGGGGTGGGTGGGTGTGATGGTGGGTTGTTTGTGATGTAGTGGTGAGATGAGGTGGTGAGAAGGAAGGAAGTAGAGGCATGCACTCACCAGAGATGGGCTTGTCACACAAATGACACTTCTTTGCGAATCTGCCGGCATTAGAATATAAAAATCTAGAAAAAAAGTATATTTATTTTCAAATAAATAAAAAAATCTAGAAAAAAAATGTTGTCATCTAAAACATAATGTTCGCGCGAAGAAGCTCGCCTGGAGTTGAAGCACTCGACGCAGAAGGCGCTGTCCTCCTTGCTGATGAACTTCTCCCCGCTCAACTGACGTCCACACACTAGAGTGCACGCCATTTTATAGCATATTATATCATATTATAACATATTATATTATATCATATCATATTACAGAATATTATATCATATTACAGAATATTATATCATATTACAGAATATTATATCATATTACAGAATATTATATCATATTACAGAATATTATATCATATTACAGAATATTATATCATATTACAGAATATTATATCATATTACAGAATATTATGTCATATTAAAGAATATTATATCATATTAAAGAATATTATATCATATTATTTCTTATTTTAACAAAACAATAACAAGGATAATATTACTAAAAATGTGCGTATGAAAAAGAGCGATTAATTTGATCCTCAAATACATCTCCAAAAATAAACATTAATGTAATAAAGCGCCAAGTAAATGCATAGAGATGTGCGCTACAGGAAGGGCGACAGACGGTTGCAGACGAAGCACTCCCGGTGAAAGGACTCCTCCTTGTAGGACACGCCCCCCTTGCTGATCACCTGGTGTCCGTTGGAGAGCAGTGGCGTCATGATGATGACGATAATGATTGTTGTAGTGCTGGAATGGATGAATTATAAAGAGAGATCTTTTCAGCAGTGCAATGGAAGCTAATTAGCAAACATGATGCTCTCCTCCTCCTTCTCCTCCCCCTCCACCTCACCACCACCAACCCCCTTGCAATGGTGGCATCGTTGCGCATGATGCTTCTCATAGCAGGGCACGCACACGACCACCTGGTCACGTGGCACGAAACTCTGGTCTTCTATTGGCTGCTTGCATTCGTTGCAGCTGAAGCATTCTAAATGGAACTGTTTGTCGTTGTATTCGTACTTCTTCATGCCTGTGTGTGTACGTGTGTGTGAGTGTAAGTGTCTTTGTGGCATTTGCTATCACACATCCTCCTCCAAAAACTATCAGCAATTCAACACCGCTGCCGCACTACACCCGCAAGCGTCACAAACCACGTTCACAACTACCACAACAAACCACAGTCACAACTACCACAACAAACCACAGTCACAACAAACCACAGTCACAACTACCACAACAAACCACAGTCACAACTACCACAACAAACCACAGCCACAACTACCACACCAAACCAGTCACGTCCACAACAAACCACAGTCACGTCCTCAACTACCACAACAAACCACAGTCACGTCCACAACAAACCACAGTCACGTCCACAACAAACCACAGTCACGTCCACAACAAACCACAGTCACGTCCACAACAAACCACAGTCACGTCCACAACTACCACAACAAACCACAGTCACGTCCACAACAAACCACAGCCACAACTACCACAACAAACCACAGCCACAACAACCACAACAAACCACAGCCACAACTACCACAACAAACCACAGCCACCACAACAACCACAAGCACAACTACCACAACAAACCACAGCCACAACTACCACAACAAACCACAGCCACAACTACCACAACAAACCAGCCACGTCCACAACAAACCACAGCCACGTCCTCAACTACCACAACAAACCAGTCACGTCCACAACAAACCACAGTCACAACTACCACAACAAACCACAGTCACAACTACCACAACAAATCACAGCCACAACTACCACACCAAACCAGTCACGTCCACAACAAACCACAGTCACGTCCTCAACTACCACAACAAACCACAGTCACGTCCACAACTACCACAACAAACCACAGTCACGTCCACAACAAACCACAGCCACAACTACCACAACAAACCACAGCCACAACAACCACAACAAACCACAGCCACAACTACCACAACAACCCACAGCCACAACAACCACAACAAACCACAGCCACAACTACCACAACAAACCAGTCACGTCCACAACAAACCACAGTCACGTCCTCAACTACCACAACAAACCACAGTCACGTCCACAACTACCACAACAAACCACAGTCACGTCCACAACAAACCACAGCCACAACTACCACAACAAACCACAGCCACAACAACCACAACAAACCACAGCCACAACTACCACAACAAACCACAGCCACAACAACCACAACAAACCACAGCCACAACTACCACAACAAACCAGTCACGTCCACAACAAACCACAGCCACGTCCTCAACTACCACAACAAACCAGTCACGTCCACAACAAACCACAGTCACAACTACCACAACAAACCACAGTCACAACTACCACAACAAACCACAGCCACAACTACCACAACAAATCACAGTCACAACTACCACACCAAACCAGTCACGTCCACAACAAACCACAGTCACGTCCTCAACTACCACAACAAACCACAGTCACGTCCACAACTACCACAACAAACCACAGTCACGTCCACAACAAACCACAGCCACAACTACCACAACAAACCACAGCCACAACAACCACAACAAACCACAGCCACAACTACCACAACAAACCACAGCCACAACAACCACAACAAACCACAGCCACAACTACCACAACAAACCAGTCACGTCCACAACAAACCACAGTCACAACTACCACAACAAACCACAGTCACAACTACCACAACAAATCACAGTCACAACTACCACAACAAACCACAGCCACAACTACCACAACAAACCACAGCCACAACAACCACAACAAACCACAGCCACAACTACCACAACAAACCAGTCACGTCCACAACAAACCACAGTCACGTCCTCAACTACCACAACAAACCAGTCACGTCCACAACAAACCACAGTCACAACTACCACAACAAACCACAGCCACAACTACCACAACAAATCACAGTCACAACTGCCACACCAAACCAGTCACGTCCACAACAAACCACAGTCACGTCCTCAACTACCACAACAAACCACAGTCACGTCCACAACTACCACAACAAACCACAGTCACGTCCACAACAAACCACAGCCACAACTACCACAACAAACCACAGCCACAACAACAACAACAAACCACAGCCACAACTACCACAACAAACCACAGCCACAACAACCACAACAAACCACAGCCACAACTACCACAACAAACCAGTCACGTCCACAACAAACCACAGCCACGTCCTCAACTACCACAACAAACCAGTCACGTCCACAACAAACCACAGTCACAACTACCACAACAAACCACAGTCACAACTATCACAACAAACCACAGCCACAACTACCACAACAAATCACAGTCACAACTACCACACCAAACCAGTCACGTCCACAACAAACCACAGTCACGTCCTCAACTACCACAACAAACCACAGTCACGTCCACAACTACCACAACAAACCACAGTCACGTCCACAACAAACCACAGCCACAACTACCACAACAAACCACAGCCACAACAACCACAACAAACCACAGCCACAACTACCACAACAAGCCACAGCCACAACAACCACAACAAACCACAGCCACAACTACCACAACAAACCAGTCACGTCCACAACAAACCACAGCCACGTCCTCAACTACCACAACAAACCAGTCACGTCCACAACAAACCACAGCCACGTCCTCAACTACCACAACAAACCAGTCACGTCCACAACAAACCACAGTCACAACTACCACAACAAACCACAGCCACAAATACCACAACAAACCACAGCCACAACAACCACAACAAACCACAGCCACAACTACCACAACAAACCACAGCCACAACTACCACAACAAACCAGTCACGTCCACAACAAACCACAGCCACGTCCTCAACTACCACAACAAACCAGTCACGTCCACAACAAACCACAGTCACAACTACCACAACAAACCACAGCCACAACTACCACAACAAATCAGTCACGTCCACAACAAACCACAGTCACGTCCTCAACTACCACAACAAACCAGTCACGTCCACAACAAACCACAGCCACAACTACCACAACAAACCAGTCACGTCCACAACAAACCACAGCCACAACTACCACAACAAACCAGTCACGTCCACAACAAACCACAGTCACGTCCACAACTACCACAACAAACCACAGTCACGTCCACAACCACCACAGCCACAACTACCACAACAAACCACAGCCACAACAACCACAACAAACCACAGCCACAACTACCACAACAAACCACAGTGACAACAACCACAACAAACCACAGCCACAACTACCACAACAAACCACAGCCACCACAACAACCACAAGCACAACTACCACAACAAACCACAGCCACAACTACCACAACAAACCACAGCCACAACTACCACAACAAACCACAGCCACCACAACAAACCACAACTACCACAACTACTACAGGCAGCAGCACGAACCACTCTTGAAGACTTTCCTGCACTTGTCGCACTTGGCGGCGAAGTTGTTGTCGTGGCAGTCAGCGCAGTAGAGTTTGTTGTTCGTCGAGGCGAAGGGCTTGTCGACGAGAGAGAGGTGGCAGTCGAGGCACTTGAAGCACTTCTCATGCCAGTGCATGTCCTTGTAGGAGAGGTCCTGGTGGAGGAAGAAAGGGGTGCTTGTGGAGGGAGGAAGGGGTGCTTGTGGGAAGAGGAAGGGGTGCTTGTGGAGGGAGGAAGGGGTGCTTGTGGGGAGGGAGGAAGGGGTGCTTGTGGAGGGAGGAAGGGGTGCTTGTGGGGAGGGAGGAAGGGGTGCTTGTGGAGGGAGGAAGGGATGCTTGTGGATGGAGGAAGGGGTGCTTGTGGGGGGAGGAAGGGGTGCTTGTGGAGGGAGGAAGGGGTGCTTGTGGGGGGGGGGAGGAAGGGGTGCTTGTGGGGGGAGGAAGGGGTGCTTGTGGAGGGAGGAAGGGGTGCTTGTGGGGGGAGGAAGGGGTGCTTGTGGAGGGAGGAAGGGGTGCTTGTGGAGGGAGGAAGGGGTGCTTGTGGGGGGGGAGGAAGAAGTGCTTGTGGGGGGAGGAAGGGGTGCTTGTGGGGGGGGGGGGGGGAGGAAGGGGTGCTTGTGGAGGGAGGAAGGGGTGCTTGTGGGGGGGGAGGGAAGGGTGCTTGTGGAGGGAGGAAGGGGTGCTTGAGGGGGGAGGAAGGGGTGCTTGTTGGGGGAAGAAGAGGTGCTTGTGGGGGGGAGGAAGGGGTGCTTGTGGGAGGGGAAAAAGGGGTGCTTGTGGAGGGAGGAAGAAGTGCTTGTGGAAGGAGGAAGGGGTGCTTGTGGGGGGGGGGAGGAAGGGGTGCTTGTGGAGGGAGGAAGGGGTGCTTGTGGGGGGGGAGGAAGGGGTGCTTGTGGAGGGAGGAAGGGGTGCTTGTGGAAGAAGGAAGGGGTGCTTGTGGGGGGGGAGAAAGGGGTGCTTGTGGAGAGAGGAAGGGGTGCTTGTGGGGGGGGGGGAGGAAGGGGTGCTTGTGGAGGGAGGAAGGGGTGCTTGTGGGGGGAGGGAGGGGTGCTTGTGGAGGGAGGAAGGGGTGCTTGTGGGGAGGGAGGAAGGGGTGCTTGTGGAGGGAGGAAGGGGTGCTTGTGGGGGGAGGAAGGGGTGCTTGTGGAGGGAGGAAGGGGTGCTTGTGGGGGGAGGAAAAGGTGCTTGTGGGGGGGGGGAAGAGGTGTTTGTGGAGGGAGGAAGGGGTGCTTGTGGGGGGGGGGAGGAAGGTGTGCTTGTGGAAGGAGGAAGGGGTGCTTGTGGGGGGAGGAAGGGGTGCTTGTGGGGAAGGAGGAAGAGGTGCTTGTGGGGGGGGAGGAAGGGGTGCTTGTGGGGGAAGGAAGGGGTGCTTGTGGGGGGAGGAAGGGGTGCTTGTGGGGGGGGAGGAAGGGGTGCTTGTGGGGGGGGAAGAAGGGGTGCTTGTGGAGGGAGGAAGGGGTGCTTGTGGAGGGAGGAAGGGGTGCTTGTGGGGGGGAGGAAGGGGTGCTTGTGGGGGGGGAGGAAGGGGTGCTTGTGGAGGGAGGAAGGGGTGCTTGTGGGGGGAGGAAGGGGTGCTTGTGGGGGGAGAAAGGGGTGCTTGTGGGGGGGGGGGTGCATGTGGAGGGAGGAAGGGGTGCTTGTGGGGGGAGGAAGTGGTGCTTGTGGAGGGAGGAAGGGGTGCTTGTGGGGGGAGGAAGGGGTGCTTGTGGAGGGAGTAAGGGGTGCTTGTGGGGGGAGGAAGGGGTGCTTGTGGGGGGAGGAAGGGGTGATTGTAGAGGGAGGAAGGGGTGCTTGTGGGGGGGGGGGGGAGAAGGGGTGCTTGTGGGGGGGGGGAAGAAGGGGTGCTTGTGGGGGGGAGGAAGGAGTGCTTGTGGAGGGAGGAAGGGGTGCTTGTGGGGAGAGGAAAGGATGCTTGTGGGGGGAGGAAGGGGTGCTTGTGGGGGGAGGAAGGGGTGCTTGTGGAGGGAGGAAGGGTGCTTGTGGAGGGTGGAAGGGGGTGCTTGTGGGGAGAGGAAAGGATGCTTGTGGGGGGAGGAAGGGTGCTTGTGGGGGGAGGAAGGGGTGATTGTGGAGGGAAGAAGGGGTGCTTGTGGGGGGAGGAAGGGGTGCTTGTGGAGGGAGGAAGGGGTGCTTGTGGAGGGAGGAAGGGGTGCTTGTGGGGGGGAGGAAGGGGTGCTTGTGGGGGGAGGAAGGGGTGCTTGTGGAGGGAGGAAGGGTGCTTGTGGAGGGTGGAAGGGGTGCTTGTGGGGAGAGGAAAGGATGCTTGTGGGGGGAGGAAGGGGTGCTTGTGGAAGGAGGAAGGGGTGCTTGTGGAGGGGTAGGAAGGGGTGCTTGTGGGGGGGGGGAGAAGGGGTGCTTGTTGGGAGGGAGGAAGGGGTGCTTGTGGGGGGAGGAAGGTGTGCTTGTGGGGGGGAGGAAGGGGTGCTTGTGGGGGGAGGAAGGGGTGCTTGTGGGGGGGGAGGAAGGGGTGCTTGTGGGGGGAGGAAGGGGTGCTTGTGGAGGGAGGAAGGGTGCTTGTGGAGGGTGGAAGGGGTGCTTGTGGGGAGAGGAAAGGATGCTTGTGGGGGGAGGAAGGGTGCTTGTGGGGGGAGGAAGGGGTGATTGTGGAGGGAGGAAGGGGTGCTTGTGGGGGGAGGAAGGGGTGCTTGTGGAGGGAGGAAGGGGTGCTTGTGGAGGGGGAGGAAGGGGTGCTTGTGGGGGGGAGGAAGGGGTGCTTATTGGGGGGGAGGAAGAGGTGCTTTTGGGGGGAGGAAGGGGTGCTTGTGGGGGGGGTTGCATGTGGAGGGAGGAAGGGGTGCTTGTGGGGGGAGGAAGGGGTGCTTATGGGGGGAGAAAGGGGTGCTTGTGGGGGGAGGAAGGGGTGCTTGTGGGGGGAGGAAGGGGTGCTTGTGGGGGGAGGAAGGGGTGCTTGTGGGGGGGGGGGAGGAAGGGGTGCTTGTGGAGGGAGGAAGGGGTGCTTGTGGGGGGAGGAAGTGGTGCTTGTGGAGGGAGGAAGGGGTGCTTGTGAGGGGAGGAAGGGGTGCTTGTGGAGGGAGTAAGGGGTGCTTGTGGGGGGAGGAAGGGGTGATTGTAGAGGGAGGAAGGGGTGCTTGTGGGGGGGGGGAGAAGGGGTGCTTGTGGGGGGGGGAAGAAGGGGTGCTTGTGGGGGGGAGGAAGGAGTGCTTGTGGAGGGAGGAAGGGGTGCTTGTGGGGAGAGGAAAGGATGCTTGTGGGGGGAGGAAGGGGTGCTTGTGGGGGGAGGAAGGGGTGCTTGTGGAGGGAGGAAGGGTGCTTGTGGAGGGTGGAAGGGGTGCTTGTGGGGAGAGGAAAGGATGCTTGTGGGGGGGGGAGGAAGGGTGCTTGTGGGGGGAGGAAGGGGTGATTGTGGAGGGAAGAAGGGGTGCTTGTGGGGGGAGGAAGGGGTGCTTGTGGAGGGAGGAAGGGGTGCTTGTGGAGGGAGGAAGGGGTGCTTGTGGGGGGGAGGAAGGGGTGCTTGTGGGGGGAGGAAGGGGTGCTTGTGGAGGGAGGAAGGGTGCTTGTGGAGGGTGGAAGGGGTGCTTGTGGGGCGAGGAAAGGATGCTTGTGGGGGGAGGAAGGGTGCTTGTGGGGGGAGGAAGGGGTGATTGTGGAGGGAGGAAGGGGTGCTTGTGGGGGGAGGAAGAGGTGCTTGTGGAGGGAGGAAGGGGTGCTTGTGGAGGGAGGAAGGGGTGCTTGTGGAGGGGGAGGAAGGGGTGCTTGTGGGGGGGAGGAAGGGGTGCTTATTGGGGGGGAGGAAGAGGTGCTTTTGGGGGGAGGAAGGGGTGCTTGTGGGGGGGGTTGCATGTGGAGGGAGGAAGGGGTGCTTGTGGGGGGAGGAAGGTGTGCTTGTGGGGGGGGAGGAAGGGGTGCTTGTGGAAGGAGGAAGGGGTGCTTGTGGGGGGGGGGGAGGAAGGGGCGCTTGTGGAGGGAGGAAGGGGTGCTTGTGAAGGGAGAAAGGGGTGCTTGTGGAGGGAGGAAGGGGTGCTTGTGGGGGGAGGAAGGGGTGCTTGTGGAGGGAGGAAGGGGTGCTTGTGGAGGGGGAGGAAGGGACGCTTGTGGAGGGAGAAAGGGGTGCTTGTGGGGGGAGGAAGGGGTGCTTGTGGGGGGAGGAAGGGGTGCTTGTGGAGGGAGGAAGGGGTGCTTGTGGGGGGAGGAAGGGGTGCTTGTGGGGGGGGAAGAAGGGATGCTTGTGGGGGGGGAGGAAGGGGTGCTTGTGGAAAAAGGAAGGGGTGCTTGTGGGGGGAGGAAGGGGTGCTTGTGGAGGGAGGAAGGGGTGCTCGTGGGGGGGGAGGAAGGGGTGCTTGTGGAGGGAGGAAGGGGTGCTTGTGGGGGGAGGAAGGGGTGCTTGTGGGGGGAGGAAAGGATGCTTGTGGGGGGAGGAGGAAGGGGTGCTTGTGGGGGGGAGGAAGGGGTGCTTGTGGGGGGGAGGAAGGGGTGTTTTTGGAAGAAGGAAGGGGTGCTTGTGGGGGGGAGGAAGGAGTGCTTGTGGGGGGAGGAAGTGGTGCTTGTGGAGGGAGGAAGGGGTGCTTGTGGGGGGAGGAAGGGGTGCTTGTGGAGGGAGGAAGGGGTGCTTGTGGAGAGAGGAAGGGGTGCTTGTGGAGGGGGAGGAAGGGGTGCTTGTGGGGGGGAGGAAGGGGTGCTTGTTGGGGGGGAGGAAGAGGTGCTTTTGGGGGGAGGAAGGGGTGCTTGTGGGGGGGGGGTGCATGTGGAGGGAGGAAGGGGTGCTTGTGGGGGGAGGAAGTGGTGCTTGTGGAGGGAGGAAGGGGTGCTTGTGGGGGGAGGAAGGGGTGCTTGTGGAGGGAGTAAGGGGTGCTTGTGGGGGGAGGAAGGGGTGCTTGTGGGGGGAGGAAGGGGTGATTGTAGAGGGAGGAAGGGGTGCTTGTGGGGGGGGGGGGGAGAAGGGGTGCTTGTGGGGGGGGGAAGAAGGGGGTGCTTGTGGGGGGGAGGAAGGAGTGCTTGTGGAGGGAGGAAGGGGTGCTTGTGGGGAGAGGAAAGGATGCTTGTGGGGGGAGGAAGGGGTGCTTGTGGGGGGAGGAAGGGGTGCTTGTGGAGGGAGGAAGGGTGCTTGTGGAGGGTGGAAGGGGTGCTTGTGGGGAGAGGAAAGGATGCTTGTGGGGGGAGGAAGGGTGCTTGTGGGGGGAGGAAGGGGTGATTGTGGAGGGAAGAAGGGGTGCTTGTGGGGGGAGGAAGGGGTGCTTGTGGAGGGAGGAAGGGGTGCTTGTGGAGGGAGGAAGGGGTGCTTGTGGGGGGGAGGAAGGGGTGCTTGTGGGGGGAGGAAGGGGTGCTTGTGGAGGGAGGAAGGGTGCTTGTGGAGGGTGGAAGGGGTGCTTGTGGGGAGAGGAAAGGATGCTTGTGGGGGGAGGAAGGGTGCTTGTGGGGGGAGGAAGGGGTGATTGTGGAGGGAGGAAGGGGTGCTTGTGGGGGGAGGAAGGGGTGCTTGTGGAGGGAGGAAGGGGTGCTTGTGGAGGGAGGAAGGGGTGCTTGTGGAGGGGGAGGAAGGGGTGCTTGTGGGGGGGAGGAAGGGGTGCTTATTGGGGGGGAGGAAGAGGTGCTTTTGGGGGGAGGAAGGGGTGCTTGTGGGGGGGGTTGCATGTGGAGGGAGGAAGGGGTGCTTGTGGGGGGAGGAAGGTGTGCTTGTGGGGGGGAGGAAGGGGTGCTTGTGGAAGGAGGAAGGGGTGCTTGTGGGGGGGGGGGAGGAAGGGGCGCTTGTGGAGGGAGGAAGGGGTGCTTGTGAAGGGAGAAAGGGGTGCTTGTGGAGGGAGGAAGGGGTGCTTGTGGGGGGAGGAAGGGGTGCTTGTGGAGGGAGGAAGGGGTGCTTGTGGAGGGGGAGGAAGGGACGCTTGTGGAGGGAGAAAGGGGTGCTTGTGGGGGGAGGAAGGGGTGCTTGTGGGGGGAGGAAGGGGTGCTTGTGGAGGGAGGAAGGGGTGCTTGTGGGGGGAGGAAGGGGTGCTTGTGGGGGGGGAAGAAGGGATGCTTGTGGGGGGGGGAGGAAGGGGTGCTTGTGGAAAAAGGAAGGGGTGCTTGTGGGGGGAGGAAGGGGTGCTTGTGGAGGGAGGAAGGGGTGCTCGTGGGGGGGGAGGAAGGGGTGCTTGTGGAGGGAGGAAGGGGTGCTTGTGGGGGGAGGAAGGGGTGCTTGTGGGGGGAGGAAAGGATGCTTGTGGGGGGAGGAGGAAGGGGTGCTTGTGGGGGGGAGGAAGGGGTGCTTGTGGGGGGGAGGAAGGGGTGTTTTTGGAAGAAGGAAGGGGTGCTTGTGGGGGGGAGGAAGGAGTGCTTGTGGGGGGAGGAAGTGGTGCTTGTGGAGGGAGGAAGGGGTGCTTGTGGGGGGAGGAAGGGGTGCTTGTGGAGGGAGGAAGGGGTGCTTGTGGAGGGAGGAAGGGGTGCTTGTGGAGGGGGAGGAAGGGGTGCTTGTGGGGGGGAGGAAGGGGTGCTTGTTGGGGGGGAGGAAGAGGTGCTTTTGGGGGGAGGAAGGGGTGCTTGTGGGGGGGGGTGCATGTGGAGGGAGGAAGGGGTGCTTGTGGAGGGGGAGGAAGGGGTGCTTGTGGAGGGAGGAAGGGGTGCTTGTGGGGGGAGGAAGGGGTGCTTGTGGGGGGGGAAGAAGGGGTGCTTGTGGGGGGAGGAAGGGGTGCTTGTGGGGGGGAGGAAGGGGTGCTTGTGGGGGGGGGGAGGAAGGGGTGCTTGTGGGGGGGAGAAAGGAGTGCTTGTGGAAGGAGGAATGGGTGCTTGTGGGGGGAGGAAGGGGTGCTTGTGGAGGGAAGAAGGGGTGCTTGTGGGGGGAGGAAGGGGTGCTTGTGGGGGGGAGGAAGGGGTGCTTGTTGGGGGGGAGGAAGGGGTGCTTGTGGAGGGAGGAAGGGGTGCTTGTGGGGAGGGGAGGAAGGGGTGCTCGTGGAGGGAGGGGTGCTCGTGGAGGGAGGGGTGCTTGTGGAGGGAGGGGTGCTTGTGGAGGGAGGAAGGGGTGCTTGTGGGGGGAGGAAGGGGTGCTTATGGGGGGGGGGAGGAATGAGTGCTTGTGGAGGGAAGAAGGGGTGCTTGTGGAGGGAGGTAGGGGTGCTTGAGGGGGGAGGAAGGAGTGCTTGTGGGGGGAGGAAGGGTTGCTTGTGGGGGGGGAGGAAGGGGTGCTTGTGGAAGGAGGAAGGGGTGCTTGTGGGGGGGGGGGAGGGAGGGGTGCTTGTGGAGGGAGAAAGGGGTGCTTGTGGGGGGAGGAAGGGGTGCTTGTGGGGGGAGGAAGGGGTGCTTGTGGATGGAAGAAGGGGTGCTTGTGGAGGGGGAGGAAGGGACGCTTGTGGAGGGAGGAAGGGACGCTTGTGGAGGGAGGAAGGGGTGCTTGTGGGGGGAGGAAGGGGTGCTTGTGGGGGGAGGAAGGGGTGCTTGTGGGGGGGGGAAGAAGGGATGCTTGTGGGGGGGGGGGAGGAAGGGGTGCTTGTGGAAAAAGGAAGGGGTGCTTGTGGGGGGGGAGGAAGGGGTGCTTGTGGGGGGAGGAAGGGGTGCTTGTGAAGGGAGGAAGGGGTGCTCGTGGGGGGGGAGGAAGGGGTGCTTGTGGAGGGAGGAAGGGGTGCTTGTGGGGGAAGGAAGAGGTGCTTGTGGGGGGAGGAAGGGGTGCTTGTGGGGGGGGAGGAAGGGAAGCTTGTGGAGGGAGGAAGGGGTGCTTGTGGGGGGAGGGAGGGGTGCTTGTGGAGGGAGGAAGGGGTGCTTGTGGGGGGGGAGGAAGGGGTGCTTGTGGAGGGAGGAAGGGGTGCTTGTGGGGAGAGGAAGGGGTGCTTGTGGAGGGAGGGAGGGGTGCTTGTGGAGGGAGGAAGGGGTGCTTGTGGGGGGAGGAAGGGGTGCTTGTGGAGGGAGGAAGGGGTGCTTGTGGAGGGAGGAAGGGGTGCTTGTGGGGGAGGAAGGGGTGCTTGTGGGGGGAGGAAGGGGTGCTTGTGGGGGGAGGAAGGGGTGCTTGTGGGGGGAGGAAGGGGTGCTTGTGGGGGGAGGAAGGGGTGCTTGTGGGGGGAGGAAGGGGTGCTTGTGGGGGGAGAGGAAGGGGTGCTTGTGGGGGGAGGAAAGGGTGCTTGTGGGGGGAGGAAGGGGTGCTTGTGGAGGGAGGAAGGGGTGCTTGTGGCTGGGGGGAGAAAGGGGTGCTTGTGGGGGGAGGAAGTGGTGCTTGTGGGAGGGAGGAAGGGGTGCTTGTGGAGGGAGGAAGGGGTGCTTGTGGGGGGGAGGAAGGGGTGCTTGTGGGGGGGAGGAAGGGGTGCTTGTGGAGGGAGGGGTGCTTGTGGAGGGAGGAAGGGGTGCTTGTGGGGGGGGGAGGAAGGGGTGCTTGTGGGGGGAGGAAGGGGTGCTTGTGGAGGGAAGAAGGGGTGCTTGTGGGGGGAGGAAGGGGTGCTTGTGGAGGGAGGAAGGGTTGCTTGTGGGGGGAGGAAGGGGTGCTTGTGGGGGGAGGAAGGGGTGCTTGTGGGGGAAGGAAGGGGTGCTTGTGGGGGGAGGAAGGGGTGCTTGTGGGGGGAGGAAGGGGTGCTTGTGGGGGGAGGAAGGGGTGCTTGTGGTTGTGGGGAGGAGTGGGAGAGAAGGTTGTGTTGATGTGGGTTTAGCTGAGTGAGTATTGATGGTTTAGATTAAATAGATTTGGTGAAGGGATGGTGTCCGTATGGAGCAGGTGGTGCCTTGGCGGTGGTGGTGGTGGTGCTTGGATGGAAGACGAGGAGGAGTTGAAGAGTTGCAGGCGACCAAGAAGTGAGTGCGCCTTGTGCATGCGTGCCAAACAAGTTTTTGCAACCACCCTGACACACACACACACACACACACACACACACACACACACACACACACACACACACACACACACACTCACACACACACAGACACACACACACACACACACACACACACACACACACACACACACACACACACACACACACACGCACACACACACCTTAGAATCAGTGCCAATGACTTCTTTACAGTCGTGGCATGCATGCGCAAACAACTGTTCGTAACACTCTATGCAGTATGGATGGCTGTCCCGTAGAACGTAGCTGGAGGGAAGGAATGATGGGTGAATGAAGGAAGGAAGGGATGATGGGTGGATGAGGGAGGGAAGGAATGATGGGTGGATGAGGGAGAGAAGGGATGATGGGTGGATGAGGGAGAGAAGGGATGATGGGTGGATGGGGAAAAGGAGAAAAAGAATGATGGGTAGATGAGGAAAAATATGTTTTTTTGGAAATTATATTGAAAAGGTTATCCAATGACGATTACCAATGATAACAAAGCACATACAAGGGAACATACACCAACACACCGATGTCCGGTCAGATTGAGGTCGCAGTGGAAGCAGGCGAAGTGGCCGTTGTGCCAGTCCTGGTCCATCGCCTTGGTGTACTCGCCAGAGAAGATCAGCTCGTCACAAGCACCACAGCGAGGTCGAAAGAGCTCGGCGTAGTGTCGCTCGCACCACACGGCACCGTCTTTGGCGCAGTAGCACAGGTCGACCAGCAGTTCGTCACAGCCCGAACACACGAAGCAGCCCGCATGCCACACTGTGTCCTTGAGTCTGCCTGCCACCACACACAAGTCAGGTGATTGGATGTCGCCCTTGCAGTGGTGGCATTGCTGCGTGTGGTGTGGGATGGTTTGGTGGTTGTACTGCTGTGCTGTGGTGTGGGATGGTTTGGTGGTTGTACTGCTGTGGTGTGGTGTGGTGTGGTTTGGTGGTTGTATTGCTGTGGTGTGGTGTGGTTTGGTTTGGTGGTTGTATTGCTGTGGTGTGGTGTGGTTTGGTTTGGTGGTTGTATTGCTGTGGTGTGGTTTCGTTTGGTGGTTGTATTGCTGTGGTGTGGTTTGGTTTGGTGGTTGTAAGGCTGTGGGATGGGATGGGGGGGTTTGGTGGCATTACAGAGGTATAGTGGTTGAAGTCTCAAATGTGGTGTGATGGTTATAGAGGTTCGGTGTAAGGGGATCAAGCGTGACGTGATGGTATGATTGGTTGGTTTAGTGGAGGTGAGAATGTTGAGATGGTGAGAGTGCAGTGTCCTTGTCAGCGTTTCTTTGAGCTTCAAACCTTGGGAGGTCCAGAGAGGCTGACGACTGAAGCAATGTCGAGACTCTTCAAGCGACTTTCCATCAGGTCTCTGAACACCACCCTTTGTTCTTCTGAGCGCAACTGCCGGCAATATGCCGTGGAAAAGTCCTGTTTGGGCAGCTGCATGATGAGTTGGCCGAGTCTCAGACGCTCCCCCTCGCTCTCCAGACGAGGGACTTTGGCACTGTCGAGCTGGTGCACGTAGTCGTCTAGCTGCAAGGTCGACGAAGTTGTTTGCGAAACTGAACTGTTTTAATCAGCTCCACTAATTGGGTCTATTAATTGCCTAATTACCCACTGCCAACCACCACTTTCCACCCACCCACCCACAAACCTTCATCTTCTCGAGGCCATGAGGGATCCACGAATAGCCCATCCTGGTGGCTCTGTCCTTGTCCTGCTGCATGTCCCTGCGCGTCTGCTCGTCGCTCGTTTTCAGACCCAGCCGCTCGTAGAGGCAGACGTCAGGCTTCACGAGAATGTCGTGTGCCTCGCGGGTGCACTTGCATTGTCGGCATGTGTTTCTATGGTGGTGGTGGTGGTAGTGGTGGTGAAGGTAGTGGTGGTAGTGGTGGTGAAGGTAGTGGTGGTTGTGAAGGTGTTGGTGGTGAAGGGGGTGGTGGTAGTGGTGGTGGTGGTTGTGAAGATGGTGGCTGTGGTGGTGGTGAACAGAATAATGATTTTAAGGATGAAGATGGTGATGATTAAGGAAGAGAAGGATGGTGATGATAGTGATAAGTATGACGATAATGCAATTCAAAATTGTGTTAACGAGTGTCGCAGTCGTTACTACCACAGCACTGAAACTCGCATTTATCGCACTTAGCTGCAACTTTCTCCCAAACTAAATGTCTTCACTTTTTCAAAATAATTTCACAATGCTTTCGTTGACCTTATAGTTAGTTTGAAAATATAATTTCATTCCATACAATTAAATCCCACAATAAAAAAATATAACATCATTTTTTTTAATTAACGAGAAATTTTGCCTGTTAGATTGAAATAAAAAATTCAAAAATTTCCATCCGTTAATATTTTGTGACGGAAACGGACATTAACGGAAACGGCCGGTAAAAGACCGAGATTTACAGACGGGAACGCCGATGATCACTCGAACCGAGGCACAACCATTGGCCAAGACGAGTCGTAACACACTCGGCTACCCGGTCTTAATTATTATCATTATTAAAGTCATTATCATTATCATTAATGTCACTATCATTATTATTATTATTACTGTCACGACAACAACAACAACAATTCGTTTATTTGCAAGCAATGTCATTATCATCATTATTATTACTGTTATTATCATTATCATTATTATGTTCATTATTATCACTACTACTACAAAGGTGATGTTATTAGTATTATAATAAATATTACCCTACGTGAATATGTTCTTAACATGTTTTTAAAGGCAAAGCGAAAAGACGATGAAATGGGAAGGAAGGGAGGGAGAGCACCTCCACGAGTGCAAGCAGAAGCCAGGACATCTGTCGTTGCACACCAGGCATGGTCGTCCTTCGTCTATCTCTACTATCACTGCGTTCTGTATGTGTGTGTGTGTGTGTGTGTGTGTGTGTGTGTGTGTGTGTGTGTGTGTGTGTGTGTGTGTGTGTGTGTGTGTGTGTGTGTGTGTGTGTGTGTGTGCGAGAACCACATATGTAATAGTAATGGCTACTTTGAGAGCAAAAAGACCTTTTTGACAAACATATGATTAATGAACTGAGGCTGTAATTGAGGAAAATATCCGTGAAAAATTATCGGCTGCCTCCTTCATCTCGCACGCTTCCATCATTCCCAACGAGTTTTTGTCTGCTTTCATCGTTATTTACGACAGCATCAAAGTGCGCTAGGAAGCCAGAGCAGAGTGCAGTTGTGCATGCATGGACGACATCAGCATCATCATCACCACCACCATCATCAGCATCACCACCCCCCTTAGAGACCGACCGAAACAGATATTTTTATTTCGGCCGAAACCGAAACTAACCCGAAATTGAATATCAGTTTTCGGCCGAAACCGAAATTAAACCAAAATTTTTTCCAACTTTTATTTAAAATGACAAAATAGTATTTAACGATGACAATGCCAGTTTAATAAGTAAATCCAAACAAGCGTATATTTTAAAACAAAAAATAAAAGTTTTTCAACAAAATTTGTTGTTGTTGACAGGCTTTGCTTTGGTCAGACTGACATTTTGTAAAAAACTTCCAAATAGGATTCAACGACATTCTCACTATTTATTTTTGTATTAATTAATCGAAGCCAAATCTTCTCGTTCTTTCGACTTATATATAGTGTTTTTCAAGGAATGGATATCTAGAATTCCACATGCTTGTATATCTGGGATACTTTGGAAAGCGTACTCGGAAGCATAGACATAGCAATATAAAATCAGCTGATGGCAATGTTTATTTATTTCTTGAATCAGCTGATTGTTGGTTTCTTACAAAAAACAAAAAGCGGCCATATTAATTTAGATTTCGGCAAACTCTCCGAGGCGAGATATATCGTAAAATGAACAATAACTGAGGCTTCTTTTACTTCTTTTTTTACATTTTTTTTAAAGTTACATGATAGTTCACGATATATATTTCGGCAAACTATCTGAGGCGAGATATATCGTTAAATGAACAATAACTGAGGCTTCTTTTACTTCTTTTTTTACATTTTTTTAAAAGTTATATGATAGTTCACGATATATATTTCGGCAAACTATCTGAGGCGAGATATATCGTAAAATGAACAATAAATTAGGCTTTTTTACTTCTTTTACGAATAATTTTTTGTGTAATTAATAATAATTTTACTCAGTAATGTCAAATCTGGTATATATTTCGGCAAACTATCTGAGGCAAGTAATATCGTTAAATGAACAATAAATAAGGCTTCTTTACTTCTTTTATGAATACTTTTTTGAGTAATTAATAATTATTTTACTCAGTAATGTCAAATCTGTTCACATTTAAATTAAAATTATTCACATAAAAATAAGTCAAAAGATCTGCGTGGTTTTTAACTTTCTAAACTAAACTAATAGGAAAAAAAATCTTATTAATTTAAAGTATTTTATTTTGCGTGTTAGCAATACCGTTTTATTACCATACAGCGATTTAAACATTGGAAATTTGTCTTTGTCAATCGTTAATCTCATTTGCATAAATTATGAGTACGCTTTCCAAAGTAAACCGTATATCTTATTCGAACAATTAGTCTTATGTCACCAATAAATCAATTAACCACGATATCTAATAGATATCTAATAGAGATGAGAATCGAACCCAAACTTAATCATTCGAGTTCGATTGAGGATATACAGATACTTACTTTTGACAATAACATTTTTTTAATCAAATGTTTAAAAAAATAGAATTTGCTTAAAAAAAGTTTTGTTAAATATCATCATTGAACGTATCCCAATTTACTTAAATTTCAAATACATGATTGTTGTTCCAGATGCTTGTATATGTTATTCGTATAATTAGTCTGCTGACACCCATAAATGAATCAACCACGATGACTAATAGATATCTAATAGAGAATCGAACCCGAACTTAATAGTTCGATTGAAGATACAGATATATCAGATATACTACATAAATAGATGAAAATTTCGGTTTTTCGGTAAATATGAGATCCATTTCGGCCGAAACCGAAATTGAGCCGAAATTACAAAATTATTTTCGGCCTAAAGCGAAAAATTGCCGAAACTAAGAAAATTGGCGATTTCGGCACCGAAACCGAACCGAATTTCGGTCGGTCTCTAACCCCCTCTATCTTCAACACCCACCACTACCCCTCTATCTTCAACACCCACCACCCCTCTATCTTCAACACCCACCCCCCTCTATCTTCAACACCCACCCCCCCTATCTTCAACACCCACCACCCCTCTATCTTCAACCCCCCCCTCTATCTTCAACACCCACCCCCCCTATCTTCAACACCCACCACCCCTATCTTCAACACCCACCACCCCTCTATCTTCAACACCCACCACCCCTATCTTCAACACCCACCACCCCTCTATCTTCAACACCCACCACCCCTCTATCTTCAACACCCACCCCCCTCTATCTTCAACACCCACCACCACCCCTCTTTCTTCAACACCCACCCCCCCCTCTATCTTCAACACCCACCCCCCTCTATCTTCAACACCCACCCCCCCTATCTTCAACACCCACCACCCCTATCTTCAACACCCACCACCCCTCTATCTTCAACACCCACCCCCCTCTCTCTTCAACACCCACAACCCCTATCTTCAACACCCACCACCCCTCTATCTTCAACACCCACCACCCCTCTCTTCAACACCCACCACCCCTCTATCTTCAACCCCCCCCCTCTATCTTCAACACCCACCACCCCTCTCTTCAACACCCACCACCCCTCTATCTTCAACCCCCCCCCCTCTATCTTCAACACCCACCACCCCTCTATCTTCAACACCCACCACCCCTATCTTCAACACCCACCACCCCTCTATCTTCAACACCCACCACCACCCCTTTATCTTCAACACCCACCCCCCCTATCTTCAACACCCACCACCCCTCTATCTTCAACACCCACCACCCCTCTCTTCAACACCCACCACCACCCCTCTATCTTCAAAACCCACCACCCCTATCTTCAACACCCACCACCCCTCTATCTTCAACACCCACCACCACCCCTTTATCTTCAACACCCACCCCCCCTATCTTCAACACCCACCACCCCTCTATCTTCAACACCCACCACCCCTCTCTTCAACACCCACCACCACCCCTCTATCTTCAACACCCACCCCCCTCTCTCTTCAACACCCACAACCCCTCTATCTTCAACACCCACCCCCCCTATCTTCAACACCCACCACCCCTCTATCTTCAACACCCACCACCCCTCTATCTTCAACACCCACAACCCCTATCTTCAACACCCACCACCCCTATCTTCAACACCCACCACCCCTCTATCTTCAACACCCACCCCCCTCTCTCTTCAACACCCACAACCCCTATCTTCAACACCCACCACCCCTCTATCTTCAACACCCACCACCCCTCTATCTTCAACACCCACCACCCCTCTATCTTCAACACCCACAACCCCTATCTTCAACACCCACCACCCCTATCTTCAACACCCACCACCCCTCTATCTTCAACACCCACCCCCCTCTCTCTTCAACACCCACAACCCCTATCTTCAACACCCACCACCCCTCTATCTTCAACACCCACCACCCCTATCTTCAACACCCACCACCCCTCTATCTTCAACACCCACCACCCCTCTATCTTCAACACCCACCACCCCTATCTTCAACACCCACCACCCCTCTATCTTCAACACCCACCACCCCTCTATCTTCAACACCCACCACCCCTCTATCTTCAACACCCACCACCCCTCTATCTTCAACACCCACCCCCCTCTATCTTCAACACCCACCACCCCTCTATCTTCAACACCCACCACCCCTCTCTTCAACACCCACCACCACCCCTCTATCTTCAACACCCACCACCCCTCTCTCTTCAACACCCACCACCCCTCTATCTTCAACACCCACCCCCCCTATCTTCAACACCCACCACCCCTCTATCTTCAACACCCACCACCCCTATCTTCAACACCCACCACCCCTATCTTCAACACCCACCACCCCTATCTTCAACACCCACCACCCCTCTATCTTCAACACCCACCACCCCTATCTTCAACACCCACCACCCCTCTATCTTCAACACCCACCACCCCTATCTTCAACACCCACCACCCCTCTATCTTCAACACCCACCACCCCTCTATCTTCAACACCCACCCCCCTCTATCTTCAACACCCACCACCCCTCTATCTTCAACACCCACCACCCCTCTATCTTCAACACCCACCACCCCTCTATCTTCAACACCCACCACCCCTCTATCTTCAACACCCACCACCACCCCTCTATCTTCAACACCCACCCCCCTCTATCTTCAAAACCCACCACCACCCCTTTATCTTCAACACCCACCACCCCTCTATCTTCAACACCCACCCCCCTCTATCTTCAACACCCACCACCCCTCTATCTTCAACACCCACCACCCCTCTATCTTCAACACCCACCACCACCCCTCTATCTTCAACACCCACCCCCCTCTATCTTCAAAACCCACCACCACCCCTCTATCTTCAACACCCACCCCCTCTACTTCAACCCCCCCCCCTCTATCTTCAACACCCACCCCCCTCTATCTTCAACACCCACCACCCCTCTATCTTCAACACCCACCACCACCCCTCTATCTTCAACACCCACCCCCCTCTATCTTCAAAACCCACCACCACCCCTCTATCTTCAACACCCACCCCCTCTACTTCAACCCCCCCCCCTCTATCTTCAACACCCACCCCCCTCTATCTTCAACCCCCCCCCCCTCTATCTTCAACACCCACCCCCCTCTATCTTCAACACCCACCACCCCTCTATCTTCAACACCCACCACCCCTCTATCTTCAACACCCACCCCCCTCTATCTTCAACCCCCCCCCTCTATCTTCAACACCACCTTCCCATTACCCAGCCTTCCCTACTCTATATATTGACAGATCTAAATATGAGCTTTGAATGCAGAGGGGAGGATGAAAGGGGCGGTCTAGAATAGAGTGGACTAGATTAGCAGATTAGATGGGGGGTGTTGCAACGGTGTTGAAAAGGAGATGCACCAATTAGTTGTATGTGGGAAGGTTTGAAGATCTTCGATGGAGAGTGGATTGGATGGATGGATGGATTGAAAGAAGTGGATGGATGGATGGGTTGGAAGAAGTGGATGGATGGATGGATTGAAAGAAGTGGATGGATGGGTTGGAAGAAGTGGATGGATGGATGGATTGGAAGAAGTGGATGGATGGATGGATTGGAAGAAGTGGATGGATGGATGGGTTGGGAGAAGTGGATGGATGGATGGATTGGAAGAAGTGGATGGATGGATGGATTGGAAGAAGTGGATGGATGGATTGGAAGAAGTGGATGGATGGATGAATGGATTGGAAGAAGTGGATGGATGGATGAATGGATTGGAAGAAGTGGATGGAGGGATTGAAAGAAGCGGATGGATGGATGGATTGGATGAATGAGTGAATGTAATGAAAAAATCGACTCGACACACCAATACATGTTATCAGATTTATGAAGCTGCTTTTCGGAAGTTTCTTCAGCAATACAAAACAATGTGTTATTTCATTTATTATCATCAGACCATCACCCTTATTACAATCATCATCACCATCACAGACACTAAAAAACTTCTAATTACCATTCTGATCATACACACATATGGCAACTATCTGATGAGGTTGATGCTGATAATGATGTTCATAAAAAGAAATAGGGATAAACGTAAAGGCTAAAAATATATATTTAAAAATAAAATATGATAAGAGTAACAACAATATCAATCTTAGGAGTAATAATAATGATGATGATGATGATGATGATGATGATGATACAAATAATAATGAGGGTAGTTGATAAGTTCAATAGATGACAAGATGTTCCATACAGACCGCTACTGGTTACTTCTTCGGTCTTTCAATGTCAAATGATGCGCTTTAAATGATGCAATTTCGTAACGACCCATGAGAGATGTCACTATTCATTTTAGCTAGAGACTTTCCATCGTTTCTCCCTTTCTAAGTTCTCAGCTAAACTATTTGCTATCATCACCAGGAGCCTCTCTCCAGGCTGTCAATAACCTCACTATAGTATAGTGGTCACTGCACACAGCTTGCTTTCAGAATTATGAATAAAATAGACCTCACCCAAAACTTCCCTTAACAAAAATAGACTTTCGACGATATATATCTCATTAACCTCAACTCTAACCCTAACATTAATCCTAATCCAAGGTCTCATTTTAAGGGTTATTTTTAAGATCTTTTTCGTCAAGGAAGATTTCATTAAAGGTCTATTTTGGTCGAATACCTTGCTTTCATCACTCCCATCAAGCATTGCATTCAACATCATGTAATACTCCTCCAATCACACTATTTGAGTTGTCTCCTATCGTTGAGACGCAGGCTCAGCTTCGTTGCGTCATTACGGCGTCTTAATGGCCCGTAATTGAATGCTCCAATGTAATTATGAATATAAGGATGGAGCATTGCTCATAATTACTGCTGCAATTTTTTATGATAGGCTCATGGTTTGAATGTTGAAAATTGACATATATTTGAAAAATTGTTGATCATTACAATCTAAACATTTTATCAGTTTGTTCAATTGGAAACACTTATTGAGCTCAACTATCAAACACAACATTCCATTGAAATGATTTATGAGCATGATTCTGTGCATTTATACATGAACTTAACTGTTAAGTGTACTTGTGTTATGTGTCTTAGCCTGGCAACACAAGCAGACACACACACACTTATCAAACCTGTTACACCATCAATAACAAACTTGCCACATCAATAAGGCAACTTATGATGACAATAGTGCATACAAAGATATTTTCATCATTAATTTCTCATTTCAAAAAAATTATATCCATTTTATTATGAATAATTTTTAATGAACTCCCAAAGAAATAACCAATAAGCTCTTGGATTGCAGAAAAATTAGTGTATAAAAACATTCAATCTTTGTTGTAGATGCTAACTTCACTAAACATTTCACATATAAATAAATAATAAATAATCATGCCTATTTACAATGCGCCAAGGCACGCAACTGAGGTGCCACTCACAGGACATAAGTCTACAAATTGTAACATATTTTAGTGTAAAGATTTAAAACATTTTAAATTTACTCAAGATTACATTTGATATATTTAACTATTCAGCTATTAACCATGACCAACTCTAACCCTAATAATAACAGTAAACCTAACCTTAACCAGTGCATCTAAAAAAAATTGGGGAAAAATAAAATTTAATTTTTCTAAGAAGTCAAAAGATTATTTCAAATATTAAAATAAAATTTAATTTCAAAAAGTATGTTTGAGATTTGAGCTAGGATCACAAGATTCAGAGTCTTGAGTGCTAACAGTTACCCCAGGGGAACTGATAAAGAATCAGACTTATAAAAATTCAAAACCCGTATTTTCAATTTTCATAATTTATAATTTAGAAATCATTATTAGTGTAAGTTAGTGTACAATCTTGGTAAGTTTCCTAGTTTTGAACCTTATTAAATAGTTTCCCTTATTGAAAGAGTTTAAACAATAATAAGAGTACTGTTTAAACAAAAAAAAATCTTTATGATAAAATAGCATTAAATAATTATATTGAATATAATATATTATATTCTAAGTCCAAATAGCACACGTAGCAGCTTATGATCTGACGTCCAAATAATAGAATTGAAATAAATATAAATTATATAATTTCATTAATATAATTTTATTAAGCTAAAACTTACATTCATAGCTTCAAATTCTTTGCCATTTGAAAAAATAACTTTTTTAGAAGCCATGGTTTATCGAAAAAACGTATGGGAATGTGCCAGAACTGTTGACTTATATAGACGAGTAGAGTTAAAAATTATTCTTTTTTATAAATTCAATAATTTTTTATTGAGTGGATTTTTATATTAATATAAATATGTTTAATTTTAAAATAAATGCAAATATATGGAATTTTAAACTACTGTAGGGGAGACAAGATGACAAGATGTAGGTAAGATGACCTGGTTAACGATTTATGTAGTTTGTTATTTTATTTTTAAATATAACAAACTTTTTTAACGAATCATAAAAAGTTTTTAAATTTTGAAAATATCAAATTAAATTAACTAAATTGTAATATCATGAAAATAGGATGAAATCCGTAATTATCCACAAATTACAGCATTAATTCAAGATTTTTATTTATAATAACTAACCAATAATTAAAGCGGCAAAAAATTCTGAAAAACGAGTCAAGATGACAAGCATGTCATCTTGCCCTGAACTGTTTATTTACAAATTTTCGTTTTTATTGCCATAATCGTCAACCATAGCATGAAACAGAATTTTATTCAGTAATATATTTTGGGTAGGCGTAGTTATAGTGATAGCTGCCTGAAGCAAAACTATTCTTTTCTCACTCAAATACTCTTCCACCTACTCTTCTTTTTATATTTATGGATTTAAATCAATTTCTGATTTTTCAATTTTCGCAAGCAGACATTCAGAATGCTTTTCAGAAAATATCGGTTCACTTTTTGCAAGCAGACAGATTTACATTTTTATAAAAAAATCATTCATATTGTGCTACTTATTTTGCATGGACGATATTCATAGAGGGGCTCTGAGGTCCACTTCAATATCGACCCTTTCAATTTTTTAGATGAACCAAAGTTGATGAATTTCAAAAGGCTTCGAACATTAACAAAGGTTTTGGTTAAATCAAACTACAAGTTTCATATCACATAACTGCCAAAATGAAATTCAGAACCAAGCCAGTTTGGTGTTATGGTTGTGGGCACACAAGACTGCAATGGTTTAGAGCAGGAATCGATATGCATTCGTTTTTTTTATGAAGCTCTGAATTTTAATACACAGTTTATTGGTTTATTCAACCCACCAGTCACGATCGGAAAAACATTATCTGCTGTAGTAAAAGATGTTCTGATCAGAATTATGCTACCCATAGAATATCTCAGAGCTCAGACTTATGTCGGCGCTGCTTACATGAGCGGCCGATATAACGGTTGTCAGGCTATTATCAGCAGTGAGCATCCGCTTGCATTGTTTTTCCACTGTTCTGCACACTGTGCAAATCTTGTTGCCCAGCACACGGCTGCCGCAAATCCCTTTGTGAACAATTCACTTCAGTTTGTCCAAGAGTTAGGTGCTTTTTACAATCGTTCAGGGAAGGTCAAGAAGCAGTTTAGTGATGCTTTAATGTCTTTTATAATTGACTTGTCTGATGAGCCACTGAATAAAAAGTATAGTATAAAACTTCTTTGTCCTACAAGATGGCTGACTAGAATATCTGCAGTGTCTTCTGTGCTTGAACATTATGAAGTGGTACTTGTTAGCTTGGAATCATTTGCTTTCATTGGTACTGCTGATGAAACAGCTGTAAAGGCTCGAGGCTTTTTTTCAACAGGGCACTACTGCACTGGCCCTCAAGGTAGTTGTTTTGGTGTTTTCACTCCTGGAACAGTTAAACAAGTCGTTGCAGTCAGCAAGTGCCAAGGTCAGTGGAATGGTTGCAGCGACTGATTCAGTTGTGCAAGAACTGCGTCGCCTACGATCAGATGAACAGTTTAACGCCATTTTCAGAGATGTCAACAGTATAGTTTTGGCATTTGATCTCGAGCCGATTGCTGTACCTCGGGTGCGAAAGCCGCCACAAAAGTATTGTGAGCTGGGCCCAGCTTATGTAGCAACAACACCAGAGGAACATTATCGAGCAGCCTATTACGCTGTCATAGACATGCAACTCACAGAAATATTCAATCGAGATTCTCCTGGTTTGCGTTCATACTTGCAGCTGGAGACAATGTTGCTAACTGGTGAAGTGAACCATGATATTTGCAAGAGTATCGTGAGTCAAATGAAACTGGTCTTTGTTCACAGTTAGCTATGTTTAAAGACCAGTATGAACTTTAGCACAAACGCAAAAAATAACGCAAGCTATGATCACGGAAGTCAGACATCTGTTTCCTTAGGTTGAAAGATTGATCAGGTTGATGCTTGTGTGTCCAAAAACGTCCTGTACTGCAGAAAGATCTTTTAGTGCTTTGCGGCGTCTTAAGACTTGGTTGCGTGCACCTATGACACAGCCTCGCTTGAATTCACTGGCCGTTTGTCATGCACATCAGGATATACTTGACAGTCTGAATTTAAAAAGGCTAGAAGAAGAATTTGCTAATTGGTCAAACATTCGAAAGGGTCTTTTTGGAAATTGGAGTAAACGAGCTGTAGGGAGAAGGCAGGAGGACAGGCAGAGAGGGTATTTTATGTTATCTAAATATTCACTGTGAGCCACAAAAAATTTCTCATTGTATATTTGTTTATAACTTTGGAAAATTTAAATCTATTTGTAATTTTTGAAAACTATTTGACTCAGAAATGAATGGAAAACAAGATGTTATAACATTTATTTGATGGGTTGATGGCTAGTTGTAATTGCATTCATATAGATGACAAATAATAAAAGGTACTAAAACCGCTATTGTTTTTCTTCAAATCGCTCATAGTGGCAATAGAAAAGTATTTTATTGAGTATCGAACTTTTTTTAAATGTTTGGCGATACAAATACTAATAGTTGATAAAAATAATTTTCACTAGAGTAAACAATACTAAATAGTATCTCTTGTACTGTATTGGCCGATACCGGTTCTTTGATTCCAACCCTGTGGAGGACCCCCCCCCCCCCCAAGATTTTCCGCAGATCGCCGCCCCTGGTTAATAGATAGTATTATAAATAAACTAATAAATATTTGTTCAAACGAAATATGTTACCTATTTCTGCAGCAGAGCTTATTTAAATCTGAATACAAGTTATAACGTGACAGCGGTGAACAATCAAAGCTTCACAGCCAGTGATTTTCCAGTTCGGATTTTTCAGTTCAAGTTCAAGTTACAGCTATGAAAAATTTGATTTTTAAGTTACTATTCAAGTTATAGTTATGCAAATTTTAATTTTTCAGTTACTATTCCAGTTTCAGTTATTTCAAGACGAAAAAAATGAATTTTTAATACAGCCCAAATTAATGTTTAAAAGTCAAATTATTTAAAAGATATATAAATATATTATTCATAATATATGCTATTCGTTTTCATGAATGTCTTCGATTCCAGATTTTTGCTGAAGCGATTTTTTCCCCTGCAGTTAGGTCTCCGCACACTTAAAACACCCTATTCACATACGCTTGTGAAGCGGGAGCTGAAACAATGTCTTGCGCAAAAGAAGCTAATAATCTAGGGTACTCAATAATCTAAGTGCTAACATCTCTCCTGTATGTGGGTGAGACACAGAATGAACATTTAGCAGGACCTGAATTGCACGACGCATTGATGGATTGTAAAAGGGTGCTGAGATCCTGAGACATGAAAGTGTAAGACCCTTCTTAGTCCAGCAATCCATGCTAATGACAACGCGATGTCCAGTTTGAAGATCTTTACGAATTCGATCTTCTACATTGTTCCTATATTCTTTTTATCAAAGAAGTCATTCTCTTTGAACCTAAATGATAGAAATTGCATATATCTACGACTGTTTAATTGAAATTATTTAAATGGCTTATAAATTATGCTCATAACTTGGTAAATAATATTTAAAATGTAAATCGTAAATAATTATCAACTACGGTGTGTTGCCTGGTAACTTTCTCCTTATCATTATCATCCTCTTCTGAAACCTGACATTCGCTTTTGTCGCATGAAGCTTCGTAAATAAAATAGGCCCATACGGCATTTTCTTGTTTTCTGCCGCTATTAACCTTAAACATTTCATAAAAATGTGTATAATCGGACTCGAAGAATAAAATAAATTAATCATATTATTGCTCAAAAACGTGCATCCGCCAATGTTTTATCTTGTAGCGCTTCCCATTTTTTAAGTAGATATTTTTTAGTTACTATTCAGTTAGTATTCTTGTTTTTCAGTTTCTATTTCAGTTACAGTTATGCATTGAATTACAGTTACAGTTAAAGTTACAGTTAACTGAATCATATTTTTCTGTTAATTTACCATTTCAGTTACAGTTACAGTTAACTGGAACAACACTGTTCACAACTAAAACAAAAACAGTGATTTCAGCGTTTGCATGCTATTATTTAAGGAAAGGGAGATAGGAGAGCCAGTAGTGTTCGTTTCATGTTCTTAACTAGTGAAAAACTGAAAGTATAGGACATTCGTCATCTTGCCCCGGTCTCCCTACCTTATGATTTTTTATTTGACAAAGTTTTATCATCAATCATAAAAGGTTTTTTAATACAACCTGATGGCTAATACGGAAAACTATGTATTAAATGTGAACCGGCAAAAAAGTAGCGTTCCACAAGTCAGGAACGACTTGAGGGACGGCGATCTGCTGCAAATCTGAGGGGGGCGTCCTACCCAGCATGGGCGGTGATTCTGGGGGAGTCCTGGGGTCAAAAACTCCAACTTTTAAAAAAACCTTTTGAAACTCATATTTTGATACGTAAAATATGTAAGTAAGCAAAGAATAATTTTGTTTTAGACAGCTATCACTTTAACTACACATGCTCCAAATGTATTACTATGTAAACATTCTGTTTTATGCCATGGTGGGCGATTATGCTCGTATCAAAACAAGATTTTCAAAATGTTTTACTGGGTAAGAACCTTCCCCCCCAAGATGTACAGCAAATCACCGCCCCTGCTAACGGCTGATCCAATATTTAAAAGAATCATTGTGTGTTCGTTGCTCTTTCACCCCGTCCAAGGGATCCGGCTGCGATTGCATCCATGTTAAAGGCTCAGGTGTGGCGGTTGCCTGTGTTGTAGGTGACAATTATGCGAAATTTATTCATTATTAATTTTGAAACCAAAATGTATCGATTTATAAGCACATTATTTCACAAAAAGTAATAACATCGAGATGTTTTGAGGCAAATGAAGGAAATCTTCCGGTTGAATGGAAAGATGAACAAACAATTATAAAATTAAAAAGGAAACAGTCAAACCAAGTGAAAAATAAACTCATGCATATTCAAACATTGTCATATTCTAATGAAGCAAGCGACAAAGGAAACAGTTCGTAGAGGCCCCTTCAGTCTTCATTTTCCCGAAATTTCATTTTTTTAATCACCAGAGAATTATCACCATTGTCGCCATCAACATCTTTGCCACCATTCCGAATTCTTTTCCTCGACAGTTTTTCGAAGCAGTTTTTAAGTGAAAACTTTCCATTTTTAGCGGCATTTAGGAATTTCTGATTTCTTTTTGCATTAATATTTTTACTCACAAAATCAGACTCATCATCCCAATGATGATCTGCAACGACGTTTACGTAGTCCTCTCCATCAGCATCAGCTCTTTCAGGCTCACTACCGCCACCACCTTCATGCTGCATTACATCATGAGACTTCTCATCATCACCTTCATCCACACTTACTTCATCACTATCACCATTCCCATCCACATCACCTTTGTGACCGTTTCTATTCACCGTGACACTCTTCTCATTTTTTACATTATTATTATTATTATTATTATTATTATTATTATTAGTAGTAGTAGTAGTAGTAGTAGTAGTAGTAGTAGTAGTAGTTTTTTCATTATCATCATTATTATCTTTATTATGATCATGATCATCATAAGTGATTTCGTTGCCATAGTGATTATTATGAGCTCCTATGAGGTTGTTGTTCTCATCGTATTTACCGCTCTTCATCCATCCCTCCACCTCCTCCTCCTGCACACTCTTCTCCCTCACTCCATCACCAGTTTCCTCATTCAGAATACCACTTTGGACCAACCTACATTCCTCCAATGGTCTCATCATCTCGTCACTGTCATCATCACCACCACCACCATCGTCATCGCAACCAATCTTATTACAACCTTCATCATTGGCATCATCACAACCTTCATGACTGTCGTCATCGCAAGCATCCTTATTACCACCTTCATCATTGGCATCATCATCATCACAACCTTCACGACTGACATCATCATCATTAACACCATCATCATCGTTCTGCATTTCTTCTTTATCGTTTGCAACGAGTTCCTCACGACGATTACCATCACCACCCTTCGTTCCATCACCTTTTCTTTTCTCCTCTTTCACCCCTTCGCTGATAACTGCACCCCCCTCCTTCGTGCCTTCACTCTTGTTTTCATCATCATCCTTTGTTTCATCATTTGCATTTTGATTTCCATCATCATCATCATCAGCAACTGCATCCTCCTCATTTGTCACTCCATCCTCCTCCTCCTCTTCCTCCTCCTCATCTTCGTCATGCTCTTTCTTTCTCGTTTCCTCATCTTCATTATTATTGTTATTGCTGTTGTTGTCAATCAGACTTTTGTTGTTGTTGTTGTTGCCAATCAGACTTTTGTTGTTATTGTTGTTGTCAATCAGACTTTTGTTGTTGTTGTTGTTGTCAATCAGACTTTTGTTGTTGTTGTTGTTGCCAATCACACTTTTGTTGTTGTTGTTGTTGTCAATCAGACTTTTGTTGTTGTTGTTGTTGTCAATCAGACTTTTGTTGTTGTTGTTGTTGTTGTCAATCCCACTACTGTTGTTGTTGTTGTTGTTGTCAATCAGACTTTTGTTGTTGTTGTTGTTGTCAATCAGACTTTTGTTGTTGTTGTTGTTGCCAATCACACTTTTGTTGTTGTTGTTGTTGTCAATCAGACTTTTGTTGTTGTTGTTGTTGTCAATCAGACTTTTGTTGTTGTTGTTGTTGTTGTCAATCCCACTACTGTTGTTGTTGTTGTTGTTGTCAATCAGACTTTTGTTGTTGTTGTTGTTGTCAATCAGACTTTTGTTGTTGTTGTTGTCAATCAGACTTTTGTTATTGTTGTTGTTGTTGCCAATCAGACTTTTGTTTTTGTTGTTGTTGTCAATCCCACTACTGTTGTTGTTGTTGTTGTCAATCACACTACTGTTATTGTTGTTGTTGTCAATCAGACTTTTGTTGTTGTTGTTGTTGCCAATCACACATTTGTTATTGTTGTTGTTGTCAATCACACATTTGTTATTGTTGTTGCTGTCAATCAGACTTTTGTTATTATTGTGCTTTATCCTATCATTCAAACTTTGTTTATTCTTTACGTTGTTATGATCTTCAACCTCATCATCACCCACCTCATCAAAACCATCATCATCATCACCCCCCTCATCAACATCAACATCATCTCCACCTTTATAAGCATAAGAAATCTGTCCATCTTTGTTATTAAGGTCTATGATGAGCATCCTTCCATCATCATCATCACCATCAACCTTATCATCATCATCAGCATCATTAACCTTATCATCATCAGCATCATTAACTTTATCATCATCAGCACCACTAACTTTATCTCCAATTAGATCAGTTATGCGATACACCTTGCTTCTCATATCATCATAATTCTTGTTCAATTTGTTATTATTATTACACCTACCCTCATCATCATCATCATCATCATCACCAACATCATCATCATCACCATCGTCTCTCTGGACCACTTCCAATTCTAATGTACCTAAAGTCTTTTTCACCTTCACAATGCGATGCCCGCAGTTGTTGTTGTTGTTGTTGTTGTTGTTGTTGTTGTTGTTGTTGTTGGAAGTGGTTATGATGCTTTTGGTGTTGTTGATGTTTTGTTGTTCATCATTGTAGCTGTTGTTGCAGCTGAGAACCTCAGGCTTAATGTTGATGATGTGGTAGTTGAAACTGTTGTTACTGACTCCACTACCGTTGTTGTTGTTGTTGCTGTTGTTGCTGCTGTTGTTGTAATTAATGTTGTTTTTGCTTGTGTTATTATCGTTCGCATTGAAAGAGTGTTCCTTGTTCACGGAGGTTGCATTGTTGTCTCGGTGCTCGTCGTTGAAGTCTCCCTGCCGCCTCTCCTCGCCATCCTCCATCTTCTCCGTCTTGCACGTGTGCCTGTCGCTGCAGTCGAGGCGCTCTTTCGGTTTGTTGGCGTTTTTTTGGAAATCAAAGTTGATGTAGAGTCTTTGTTTTCGTTTCTTCGCTTCTTTCGGATTCTTTTCTGTCTTCTTTTGGTCACTTTTATTGTTGTTGTTGTGGTTGGTATTGTTGTTGTGGTTGGTATTGTTGTTGTGGTTGGTATTGTTGTTGTGGATACTGTTGGTATTGTTGTTGTTTACACTTTCGTGATTGCGGACAGCGTTTTCAGCATCCGTGTGGTCTGAGTGAGACGCGACAACTTTCGCAGCGGCGAAGACACCAGTGCCGTAACTTGCGTCAGTTCCTGTGTCAAAGCTACCAACGGTACTAACTGACTCCTCGTTATATGTTATCCCGTTGTCTCTGTTAAAGCTGCTTTTTAAAAAGTTCTTACCAATAATGTTGTGGAAAAATCGATCATTATCATGACGGCTTTCAAATGGGATGCGACCACCATGGGCACCTCCATCACCCGCATCCTCTCGCCTCTTCTCTTCCTCGCCACCCTCTTTGATTTGTTTATCCTCTCCCACATTGTTGTAACCACCACCGCCACCACCACCACCACCACCACCACCACCACCACCACCACCATCATCACCACCACCATCATCACCACCACCATCATCACCACCACCATCATCACCATCATTACCACCACCACCACCACCACCACCATCATCACCACCACCATCATCACCACCATTACCCTGCCCATCAACTCCAACATCATCGAATTTGTTCTCATCCAGCTCCACCTCACCATCATGATCATTATCATCACCATTATCATCATGATCATTATCATCACCATTATCATCATGATCATTATCATCACCATTATCATCATGATCAACTTTTGCCCCATCATCATTATTAGCACCCAGATTAGTGGCATCTTTGTTCTTGTTTACATTCGGGACTGTTATATCATTGTGGTTGTGCATATTAGTACCTTTTGTTATATTAACCATAGTGTTGTTGTTAATGTTTATGTTGCTAGTGTTGTTGTTAATGTTTATGTTGCTAGTGTTGTTGTTATTGTTTATGTTGCTAGTGTTGTTGCCAGTTAAAGTTGTATCTAGTTTGTTGTTGTAGTCACTGTTGCTTAGGCGATCGTTTTGTATGATGACGTCTTCATCGTTGTGTTTGTTTGAGGAGTTGCTAACATTGATGACACTAACATCTACATGAGTGTTGTTTTTGTTTGAATTTTCTTTCTTATTGTTATGGATGTGGTTGTTGTGGTTGTTGTTGTTGTTGTGGTTAGAATCTGTTTGTTTGTTTGTAATGCTGTGGTTGTCATGGACATTTTTGTGAAGGAGAGTGCGAATTTTGTCGTAGTAGTTGTTGACAAGGTTTTGAGAACAGTTGCCGAGGTAGTTGTTGAGGCTCGTGCCTTCGATTAGGTTGTCGCTTATTTTGTTGTTGAGATCATTATTAGTTTCATTATTATTAGTAATTTTTAAATTTTCATTATCAGTATTGCTAGTACCATTATCTGTATTGTCATCTCTAAATATGTTTTTTCTGTAGCGTTCGATGGAGGAGTTGGAGTTCTGTCTGATGATTTCTGGAGTGGCGATGAAGGCGCAGAGCTTGCCAGGGCCTGCTCTGATGGGCGAAAAGTCGGAAAACGCTGTTGGGAAAACCTTCTGCATGTGTTGTTGTTGTTGTAGTTGACCTTTTTGAAGTGTTTGCAGTTGGTGTGGATGATGCTGTTGAAGTCTCACATTTTCATTTCCCATTGTAACCTCTTTTTCAGCTTCTTCTCCTCTTCTTTCCTTCCTTCTCCCAGCCACTGCTGCATCCACATCACAAGGCACGAGCGGGAATGGCAGGAGATCGAACGGCCTGTCTGGCTGCCCATACACCGTGTAGAAGAGGTTTACTGGACGGGCCTTGGGTCGGAAAGAACGATGAATATATTTAAACTGATTTGAAAATAGATATGACCAGTTATATAGAAGTTGATTTGTAACAAGTGAATACCATGTTGATTTTGTAGAGGATGATGATGTCGTTGAGAGAGAAGGAGGAAGGGAGGGCGTTTTTGGAACGTCTCACCAACACTCTGGAGTCGTTTGCAGTCGAGGGTGAAAAGAGGTTGACAATGTATATTCCACAAAAGGTGCATTATAATGAGGTGTCTGAGTGAAAACAACAGCTGCCAAACTGCTTTTCTTAATGCAACAATGTTGCATTGCAACATAAGCTTAGAATAGACAAACTAGAAAAGTAAATTTCCGTAGCCTTGTAAAATACCATTAGTTTCAATGGACTTCTGACCACGCAACCACTCACTCTTGCTTCGGCTGCAGGTTGAACTTTTTCACCAGCAATTTCTGCAACACAGCCACTGTGACGTCACTGCTGCAGCAGATGTACCTGCGTGGAATCTGTGAGGGGAGGAGTTTCAATGGTGGTGGCTGGTTGATAACAAATTTAATGACAAATAAATAAAATTAAAAAAGGGAAACGAATTTCTAAACAAGCCACTCACATCTTCTTTTTCATTCTTCTTTTTCTTCTGCACTTTGTAACGATTTGCGTTGCTCCCACTAGGTTTGGTGGTATAGCTCGATATGAAATTAAAGTAGCAACTATAATCACTTCTGGATCTTATTTTTCAAAAGGTATTCACCAATATTTTTATTTATTTTCTAACTAACAAAGATTAATTTATTAGATTAAAACAATCTCAATATTATAATATCATCATCATCGCCACTCACTCATGGTTGTAGATTAGACACACACAAGCCATGTGGTGGCGTAGTGAGGGCGTGAGGGGGAGGCAGTGTGGTGCATGGGAAGGGGGTGGCATTCGAGAAATGTGATCCTTTTCGAATTCCTGTCTCTTTTTCAGTTCGTCTGAAAGCATTTATTATTTCATGATTACCGGAATGAAAAAATCTTGCGTGAGCTTCACAGCATCTCAACTCACTCTTCAGGAGTCCAGGCACCAGTGTGTAGACGAGGTTCTGCAGGGTGACGTCATCAAGCAGGTTGTCATGACGACAGTGCTCATGACAAGAAGGGCAGGAAGAGGCAGTGAGCAGGTGGTGGTGGATGCACGAACGACAAACTGGTGTGGTCAGGACGATGCTGGTTGACTTACAAGCACATTTTATTCTGATATTATAGAATCTTTCAAGGTGTCATAGAAATATATTGTTAAGAATAATTTTTATTATCATGTCAATGTATTTTTTAAAATTATTATATAAATCCATTGTTTGTCTTGACTATTCACAACTCTCGGCAACACCAGGCCACCTCTTCCCTGCAGCCCACCCACTCACATGTGTGTCCACAGTTTACGACACATGTGGCGTCGATCAAGTAGCCACTGCACAAAACACATGTCACGTGAGCCGTCAGTGACGCCACCTTCACTTTGAAACTCTCCTTTTCTGTTTCTTTGTACGTGTCTTTATACGCCTCCTTGTTTGGCCAGGTTTGTCTGTCCTGCCAGGCGTACGTTTCCAAGTCTTTCAGCATATCTCTGTGAAGACCTGTTTATAATAGAAAAAGTAATGAAGCTGTGTCTGTAGGCTTGAATTGAGGGAAGGAATGTTGCTTAATTAGCAGGTTACATCGTTGATGAAAACATGGAATCATAATATAATGTGTACACTTTCAAGTGGCTTTGTGTGGATGTTTGTATTCTAAGTGCATGTCCGGAATACTTTTAAATGCAGATTGCGTAACAGAGAAAGCCTCCAAGTCTGACCCTTCTCGAGGAATCCTTCTGCTCAAAGCTTTCTTCAGTGCAAGAATGTTGCAGACAAGAATGTTGCAGACAAGAATGTTGCAAACAAGAATGAGTTGCAAACAAGAATGAGTTGCAAACAAGAATGAGTTGCAAACAAGAATGAGTTGCAAACAAGAATGAGTTGCAAACAATAATGAGTTGCAAACAAGAATGTTGCAAACAAGAATGAGTTGCAAACAAGAATGAGTTGACAAACAAGAATGAGTTGACAAAGTATTCAAAAAGTTTGCGATGCTTAAAGGAAGATTAAGTGATGCTTATATAGGTGAGCGACAAAGGTATGTGTGCGTGTGTGTTTGTGTGTTTGTGTACAAGGAAAGTAAGGTGTGATCTATTAGAATTTTATGTCGTTAGTACAAATGTCTGCATTCAACGTGTTGTTTGATTTGCATGTCTTTGAAGGTCTGTCAGGATGTTAGATGCAAATGAGATCCTTTATGCATTTATTGCAGCTACACAATACTTTTTTCATTTAACTTTTTTTATTTTAATTGAAATTTTATAAGATTCTCGATAAATCAGTACAATTTTAACTCTAACTTTAAGAAAGATCAAAAGAGGACCGATTTGCATCATGACGTCATAGGCGTCAATGTGACTTAATAAAGTATCAAAATACCCACATTATCTTCCAGCAACACCTCAACTCTCTATATAGATTGAGATTCGAGCTTCCTTTAATCTTGAATCGGTTGATTGTCATTCAAATAGTCATTTGGTGTGCAAAGAAAGTAGATATATACATATGAATATCAACAGGCATTTTAATGAAAATGTGGTGGTATCCAGGTGCGTTTTTGGTGAATTATAAGTCAGTATTTCCAATCTAAAAAAGCGAAACTTTCAGAGGAGGAGCTGAGTTTATTAAATTAAAAGCTTTCGTTTCATTTTTTAAGAATATAGATATAGATGAGGTGAACGGGTAGCCGAGTCGGTAACGACTCTTGGCTTGGCCAACAATGAAAGGTCCTAGGTTCAAGTGCAACCAATGCCCTAGTAACCCAAAGGCGCAGATTAAAATATGCAGCCTAAGTGGCCTGGAAGCCCGTTCGGGTTATTCACCACTATAATAATGCTCGTCATTTATTATTATTATTATATTTGAATAACTTAAATTAAAGCATAAGTTAAATAAATACAAGAATAATCACAAAATTTAAATTATAGAATTTAAGGGGAGGCTGTAAAAAAACGAAACGATCTTTAAACGTAGTCTCATAGCTCAATTGCATAAGAAATAATTTAAATTATCCAGCCATTAGGTTGATACCTTGTCTAGTTGTGTGAACTCAAACATAAGAAGAAAAAAAAGAGTAAAACAAGTTTTTTTACTTTCAACATCATGCATTATATTTAATCCTAAGGCATTCAATCGACAAACTCTTGGTGGAAAGACAACTTCTCCTAACTTATCCCATGACTTTATTAAAGAACTTAGTGAAAACTAATCAAATCTTTAAAAAAGACTTTCAACAAAGAAATGTAAAAGGAAAATGTAAAAACATCAAACGGTGCTACGATCTGCAGTTTTTATATGAATTGGGAAAAGCATTTCGATGGATTCCTTTCATTAATTTTTAAGTCTTACCTAAGGTGAAACTCTAGAGCAATAATTCTTCAAGATGTTGCTCAAAATGAACCGGTTCCAAAGAGGGAACGAGCTTATTTACAGTTATGCGTTTTAAAAATTAACACAATTTGTATTTCTAAAAGTTGTCTCATTCAATTAGAATACTTGAATAACTGATTTCTAGAAGAATTAATAAAATATTGGGAGATAACATTTTGCATTTTTTTCTAAACTTCCGAAGGTATATACCTCCAATTTTAAAAAAATATTATTTAGATGATGCAATATAGTTTTATTGTGTGCAAGTTTTAAAATAAAAAATTGAGTGATTGGTCTGTTGTGACCATACGTGTGTAGCATGGTCATAGTTGCCTAAAATGGAATACGAATATGGGTGAACGGGTAGCCTAGTCGGCAACGACTCTCGGCTTTGACCAATAATGAAAGGTCCTAGGTTCAAGTGCAACCAATGCCCTAGTAACCCAAAGGCGCAAATGAAAATATGCAGCCTAAGTGGCCTGGAAGCCCGTTCGGGTTATACGCCACTATAATAATGCTCGTCATTATTATTATTATTATTATTAATAGCTGCCTAACATGGAATTTAGAATGAGACTGTAGAAGTTGATAAGTCTATATACAATATACTCTATATAGTTTATATCGTATATAGACTATATACATTATATTTTCAATAGACTATATACAGTATATTTTCCATAGATTATATACAGTATATTTTCCATAGACTATATACAGTATATTTTCCATAGACTATATAACAGTATATTTTCCATAGACTATATACAGTATATTTTCCATAGACTATATACAGTATATTTTCCATAGACTATATACAGTATATTTTCCAGACTATATACAGTATATTTTCCATAGACTATATACAGTCTATTTTCCATAGACTATATACAGTATATGTAATCGGTTTTGATTTTTTAGTCATTTATAAAACGCTTTAATTAAAACTCCATTTTAATAATTTGAACATTTGATTTTTCCACGATTAACCTGTTTAATATAATTTATTTATGAAAATTATTTGAGATATTTACATCAGATTCATTCTCGATGGACTTCTTCAGACCTCCTTTCCATCTCCACACAGGCAAGACGCGACTTCATCATTCTTGGCCTTTCGTCATCATCAACTCCTGTGGGACTAAGGACCTCGAATAATCTGTCTGAAAGACTATTTAATTGAATTGAGTGATTGTCTTTTATTATCGCAAAAGTTGAACTTGAAAAAACAGTGAGTGTCATTTAATTAAGTGATTGCCGAGCGCACAAGTGATATTGCTTTTATTTTCTTATCTTATTATTTATTGTCTTTTATTCTCACAAAAGTTGAACTTGAAAAAACAGTGAATGCCATTAAACGAACGGACTTTAAATTAAAATAAAAAGACGATAGTATTCAGCATTTAAGTTTCATTTCGAGGCGGTTTTCTTGGCGAGCAGCTCTTCACAAATGCGGTTCAGTTCTTTAATCTCGGCGCTCTGCGTGCGTGTGGAGAAGTGAGTGCATGCCAGGTGAATACAACCAACACACTAGAAACAAAGGCACACACCAGCACAACAAAGGCACACACCACCACAACAAAGGCACACACCAGCACAACAAAGGCACACACCAGCACAACAAAGGCACACACCAGCACAACAAAGGCACACACCAGCACAACAAAGGCACACACCAGCACTAGCACACCCTCATACAAACATACCAGGTTCTTTTCTTTCAGTTCTGCTTTGCGCACCGTCACCTGATGGTTGGACCGTATAGTCAGTATGGTGAGGTGTGGTGTAGAGGTTGGTCGGTATGTTGAAGTGTGGTGTAGAAGTTGGTCAGTATGTTGAAGTGTGGTGTAGAGGTTGGTCAGTATGTTGAGGTGTGTAGAAGTTGGTCAGTATGTTGAGGGTTGTTGAGTGTAATCGAGAAATGAGAAGAAACGAACCTTGAGGGCGTCTATTTCCGACTCATATTCACTGCGCTGACTTGCTATTTTGTCGTTTGCTCTGTAATAGAAAAACATGAATACATATAGATAATTAATAAATATAAAGAACTGTCTTGTATGTATGTATGTATGAATGTATGTATGTACGGGCACATTGTTTAATTTATCCGATGCACTCATCCGTTCATCCGATGCGTTTTAAGCGCTGTTTACTTCATCCGGGTGTGTCGCGACGCGCGTTGTTTAATTCTTCCCTACATCTTCGAATGTACATCCTATCAACCCTACTCAAAAAGGGGTTGATAGGATTTATTGTTTTACAAATAGAAATACATCCAATCAAAGCTATTTAAGTTAGCTATAAATAAAATAAATAAAATAAAAGTAAATATGAATTGTATTGGTTTTATTAATTAACTAAAATATTTTATTGAATTATTTGACTTATTCATTAAAGTAATATATTAATTAAATATTATAATATTTTTTCTTTTTTGAAAAGACCTGCGTTGTTCTAACTCCCTAAAATAAACTTTATATTTTGAAGTTGAGAAAAGCCCTACAGATTTAAGAAAAAGTCTGTTCATTTGCAAACTACTAATTTTAAATTGGCTATAGATTCTACACATAATTTTGAAAAGCATGAAAGCCCGAAAAGTTGAATCAGTGCCAGATGAGAGAGACAATCAGACTGGGTCCAGTAGAGATAAAAGTTAATTTATTTGTAAATAAGTTATAGGGTGTAACTTTTAGTTCAGTTCATTAGGAAATGAGGGTATCACTAGAGTCTAGTAACTTGACTAACATTATATTTCTTTCACTTGACTTTAATAATGTAGAAGCCCCAAAAGTTGAAGGAAGTAATGCTGGTGCATGCGAGTTGAAGTGAATATGTAGTGGTTTTTTATGTCTTACTTGTTAAATAAATTTGCTACTTTACTCATTATGAAACAGAAATATAAGACAGAGTATAGGAAAAAAATTATGCGATTAACGGGAAAAAACTAAAAGTCTAAAAGGTTCAGACTATAAATAAGATGACCCACACCATTCAACAGACCAGAGGAAGAATTTTAGATGCTGTGAACCAGCTCATTGAAGATTTTAAGAGATTTTTTAAGTAATTTAAATAAATAAATTTTTAAATAAATAAATATATGAGATTTTTTATTCATGTTAATGAATATTTGTTTAAATGAATAAATATATAAAACTAGTCTTTTTTCCCGTTGAAATGTAATAACAGAACACAATCTTTGGTCTTCTAACCGTTCTAAAACTTTTAAGGCTAAAACAAAAAAATAAATAAATAAAATAATTTATATTGCAAAAATTAAAGATCGCGTAACAGTTGTTTAAATCTTAAATTTCTTTCACAGCTATCGCTGTTAGAAAGTTTAAAACAATGTTCTTGTTTACATCCTACATTTTGTCTAATGCCGTTGTTTATTTCTTCTTAAGCCTATCAATCCGATGCATGCACCCGAGATTTGAGATTTAAGGAGAATTAAACAATGCGCCCTATGTATGTGTGTGTGTATGTATGCATATTTTTATGTATGTTTTTATGTATGTATTTATGAATGAATTTATGTATGTATGTATGTATGTATTTATGTATGTATGTATGTATGTATGTATGTATGTATGTATGTATGTATGTATGTATGTATGTATGTATGTATGTATGTATGTATGTATGTGCACGCACGCACACTTACTGGAGCACGATTTGGTCGACGTGTTTCTTGAAGTCTGCATACTTGGAGTTCAGCTTCCTGAGGTCCTCATGGGTCGTCTCCAAACAAGCCTTCAATGTTTCCTCGTTCTGCAGGAGTCACGTTGTCTTTAAAGGGTCTTGGAAAAAAAGCGCTATATAAACGCATATGAATGCTAAAAAACTGTATCAATTTAATTAATTGGACGATTAGAGGACCAAAATAACAGCAACCGATGCCATCAAAACAATGAATAACTTCAACAGCATTACCACAAACAAAAACAAAAGTATCAGGCACCGAACTGTAACAGAGAGGCTGGCAAGAGAGACTGAGAGAAATCCACCACCAAAAGAAACTTCAATCAAGAAAGTGCGCTGAAGGCCAAGAATGAGATGCTGTACTTCAAGGGCAAGATGCGAGTGACTGACATGCCGAAGACGACAGCCTTCGCAGAGTAGTATGCAGAAGTCATCAATAAGGAGGAACACACAAGCACAATGCCCGAAGGATCAAGCAGAGGCAGAGTCAAGAGGCAGCCACAGAGATGGGCAAACGCTGACGATGACAGAGCTCCAAAGACTGAGCCACCAATGTTGGGCCACCTGCCACAAAACATACAAGCTCTCTTGCTGCATATCTGCAATGAATTCTAGCTTCAGAAAAGAGGAAGCAAGCAGATCCCGTTCATTAAGACAGGGAAGCAGATGGACTGCGTAGAACCATACGGACCCATAAGCCTCACTTAAGCGTTGTGCAAGGTCATGAAAGGATGTTAGACTGGTTGAAGGCAAGCAGGATCATTAAGAATTCACAAAACCCATTCAAAGGGCTGAAATCAACGCAAGAACAATGTCTCAAGAACGTCTTCACTTTTACCGACGCAGTGAATGTATGAGAAATCAACAACAAGAACTACAGACGCTGAGGCTTGAACGAAGACCACCCACTACAAGCATGTCCCGAACCGCTTCAAGCGAAATGAAGGCTGGCGAGAAGAGTCCAGAAATGCATTGGCCCAGACCACCGGCAAAGATGCCATTTGAGAAACTTCCTGAGCTGACAGATCCGAGACAAATCTACGGTGTCCCGCTGAAAAGGGAAGATGGCACCGGTAGAAGAGCAGAGACACTTTTGGCCCAGCTACGCAGTGGCCACTGTCCAGCCACATCGTTCTACCGCAGGAACATCCTGAATGAAGACGCCACCTGTGAGCTGTGTGGTGAAGTGGAGACCAACCCAGACCACTTCTGGGACTGCAAGAGCAGCAGGAAAGAGAGAGAGGAGCTCATCCACACCGATCAATGCGATGAGGCTCTGAGAGAGTGGGGGAAGTGTTCACCTAGCTTCTCCGCATGAGACCGGGATGGTTCGGTCATGCGGAATAGAAACAAAGAACTAAAAAGAGCGACAACAACAAGAACGCACTTTGATGTAGGCATCGATGGCGTCCTTAGCCTTCAGGAACCTCTTGTGCAGGTCTGCAAATGCCCTCTCCACCGCCTTTATGTCCTCCACTGCCTGCCATCATCACCATCATCGTCATCATTATCACCATCATCATCATCGTCATCACTATCATCATCATCATCATTGTCATCAACACATCTTCATCATCGTCACCATCATCAAACACCTCATCCTTTTCCTCTTGAAGCTTTATAATGACGTCATTTTGCTTCTTTCTTTCTTCTTCATGCTTCCCTGTGATGTGGGTGGGAAAGTGCAGACACCAGCATGCATACACACACACACACACACTTACACTCACACACGCACACACATACCCGCACACACACACCCGCACACACACACACAAACCAATGATTGAATAGACGGTTTCTTCATAGGCGCATATGATTGAGCTGCATGAGGTGAACCATTTATGTGGCCAATTATTACAACCATCATCAAAACTATCATCATCATCATCGTCTCATCACAATCATCACTACTTCCAACACCACCACCACCATCATCATAATCATCAGCATCAGCATCATTACCATAACTGTGCCTTCTCATCTTTGCGAGTTTCCTCTTGGAGCTTAGCCTCCTTCAGTTCTGACCTCGCCTGAATGGTGAAACACAACCCATCATCATCATCATCATCATCATCATCATCACCCTTTGAAAAGTATTCCCACTCCCACAGACAACTTCACCACACTACACCACATCCTACTATCACATTACCCTACCATGACCATCAAGACACCACACCACAACACTAAAACAACCTCTCCTCCCTCCAACCACCTCATCTCTCTCCTTCTCAACTTCTTCAAGTGTTCTTTCATACTCCCCTATCTTCATTCCACTTTTCTCACACTTCCCACTACAACTACTACTACATCTAATACTACTACTGCTAGCATCAGCAAGATTGAGAGAAGATAAAGATGACAGAGTGGCGAAGAGCTCATCATGATGAACTTCGACGATTTTGGGAAGAGAAGACGATGATGAAGAGGTTGTGGCAAAATTAGAGATGCTAGATGTTGTTGGTACATTGGTGGAAGCTGTGGTTTGTGAAGTGGAAGTGGCTGTGGTTGGTGAAGTGGTAGTGGCTAGGGCTTGTGAAGTGGTAGTGGGGACTGGGGCTTGTGCAGATGCAATGGTGGAGAAGAGAGGGTCGAATCTGGTGAAGAGAGACTGCCTCGCCAGGCGAGAAGTCTGTTTGATGAGGTTTGATGAGGTTTGGTGAGGTTGAGACGGTGAACTTAAAAGTAGAGCACTTCATGAGGTAATAGTTCCTTTATCCTAAAAACCCATGTATAAGACGCGCTAGTAATCTTAATGCCAAAAAACTAATGGAATCAAGTTAGCATGGAAATTGCTTCATGCTGCGATCCTTTTAAAAGTGCGCCTTATACATGGAATTTTGACGAATTGACAAGAGCAAGCAGGTTTGACGGATTGATGAACAGCAAGCAGGCAGACAAGCAGGCAGACAAGCAAAAAAACTGACGGTGGAAGAGTGGTACTTCTCGAGGACATGCCAGTCCGAAGGGTCTCCGAGGCCTGTGAAGAGGTCCTCGGTGGCCGTTGCTGTTGTTGCTGTGGCAGTTGTGGCAGTTGCTGTCCTTGTTATGGAAATCAAGGTTGTTGTTCCGGTGTCTGTAGAAGCAGTCATAGGTGCGGTTGGAGGGTGGACACTTGCAGATGATGTTGATGATGATGATGCAGCAGTGGTGGTAGTCTTGAGTAGAGTGCAGTCGAGGCCTGGCAGCTTCAGGAAAGACTGCAGCTCGAAGGCGCTCAAGTTGAAGGAGTTGTCAGCAAAAGGTTTGCTGCTGCAGCCTATGGCAGGATCAAGAGTGTTGTTGTTGTTGAAACGTGAAGTGATGTTGTTGTTCTCGCTGTTGTTGAAACGTGAAGTGAAGTTGGTGGGTGCGATGGCGGGAGAGTGTGAGATGAAAGGTACGTCTGGTGGGAGTGGAGTGGTCGTGGTGTGTGCCGCCCCCTCACATTGCTCAGCATCTCTAATCTTTGCGCCTCCTTGCATGGGAGTGCCACTTGCAGTTTGGCTTGAGTCATGGTGGAGGTTGACAAGAGGGAGGTAGTTAGGAGCAGTCAGTGAAGGCGATGAAAACTGCTCTGTGATGGGAGATGGTGGGCAAGCAATGGGAAGAGGTTGGAGGCAAAAAGTGGAAGGATCTGAGTTTTCATCAAAGTTACTCCAGTCGATGTTGCAGGAGGCTTTGGTGGGCGCTAGTGGAGAAGACTGCGCGAGTGTGGTGGCTGCTTTCGGTGAGACGTCTGCCTCAGCAAAGGAAGTCGACAAGGCATCTTCAAAGATCTCTTCCTCATCTTCCTCCTCCTCGGTTGCTTCCATCGCAGTTTCACTCTCCGATTTTCTTTTCCATTCTATTACATTAGTTTTGTCTTTCTCCAGCACACCATCATCATCACCACCCCCAACCTCCACCACCACCACCTCACTTTTCCTGTCAGAAGCATCATCAGGAGCACTGCTGGCTTCTTGCACACCATTCTCACCATTCAACATCGCATCATTTCCACTACTTGAAATCTCTGCAGCAGTCTCCACACCCACATGTGACACTTGTACACCCCCATCCCCCTCCACACCCCCATGTGACACTTGTACACCCCCATCCCCCTCCACACCCCCATGTGACACTTGTACATCCCCATCCTCCTCCACACCCACATGTGACACTTGTACACCCCCATCCTCCTCCACACCACTAGGAAAATCTTTGTCAGCATTTGAAATGCCCCTACCACATTCTTCCCTCTCCATTTCAACTTCCATCTTATCATCATCAATAGGCACTATCGCATCTCCTCCATCCTTCTCCTCCTCAACAACACTAGTTGAAACCTCTTTCTTATCTTCATCATCATCATCTTCTTTGCTTAGACTGACTGATAATTTTCCCTCTTCTTCCCCCATAAACCTCCCTCTCTCTACCTCTTCTTCTTCTTTCCTGCCACTCAACCACTCTAATTCTCCGTCTCTGCCACCAGGTGGATCAACATTCTCTGAAGCCCCCTCACTTGAGACCTTGTCTTCCACCCTTTCATCACCATTCTCAACTGCAGCGCCCTTCACCAAATCAGGCAAACCCTCCTCACCCAACCTCACCCTCTCGCCACCCTCATCCTGCTCCAGACCACCATCCCTACCAACATCTCCCCCCACCAACTTCATTCCTTGCAACATCTTTACACAACCCTCCATCGCTCCTCCCTCTTCTCTCCCTGCCCCCAAACCCTCTTCTCTCCCTGCCTCCGAACCCTCCACTGCATCAACCCTCATCCTCATCTGCTGCAGATCCATCCCAGCAGACGCCTGCTTCACATCCACAAACTCTGCCACATCCAACTCGTCTTCCAGCCACACCTTGCCCTCCTCCTCCTCGGCGCCTCTGCTGCCTCCCTCGATCGACTCCTTCTTCATGTAGAGCACCAAGGAAGTGCCTTGCGAGGTGGGTGGTGCGCCCTGCTTCATTGTCGTCTTGGCAGTCTCAGAACTTATCTTATCATCATCAATAGGCACTATCGCATCTCCTCCATCCTTCTCCTCCTCAACAACACTAGTTGAAACCTCTTTCTTATCTTCATCATCATCATCTTCTTTGCTTAGACTGACTGATAATTTTCCCTCTTCTTCCCCCATAAACCTCCCTCTCTCTACCTCTTCTTCTTCTTTCCTGCCACTCAACCACTCTAATTCTCCGTCTCTGCCACCAGGTGGATCAACATTCTCTGAAGCCCCCTCACTTGAGACCTTGTCTTCCACCCTTTCATCACCATTCTCAACTGCAGCGCCCTTCACCAAATCAGGCAAACCCTCCTCACCCAACCTCACCCTCTCGCCACCCTCATCCTGCTCCAGACCACCATCCCTACCAACATCTCCCCCCACCAACTTCATTCCTTGCAACATCTTTACACAACCCTCCATTGCTCCTCCCTCTTCTCTCCCTGCCCCCAAACCCTCTTCTCTCCCTGCCTCCGAACCCTCCACTGCATCAACCCTCATCCTCATCTGCTGCAGATCCATCCCAGCAGACGCCTGCTTCACATCCACAAACTCTGCCACATCCAACTCGTCTTCCAGCCACACCTTGCCCTCCTCCTCCTCGGCGCCTCTGCTGCCTCCCTCGATCGACTCCTTCTTCATGTCGAGCACCAAGGAAGTGCCTTGCGAGGTGGGTGGTGCGCCCTGCTTCATTGTCGTCTTGGCAGTCTCAGAACTGGCCAAGAGAGGAGACAGTGCCTTGGAGTGGATTAATTATGCCTAGTATGAGCTGGCCATGCACTCGCCTCATCATTAGAACTTTCTCACAACTTAA
>OX030962.1:484200-534921 GCA_943735955.1 Piscicola geometra
ACGAAGAAAAAAATTCAGAAGAGGATGAATTGTACAAATATTCACAATTACGTCCCAAAAAAATTGAAAATTATAAAGATGTTTTATTTTATTGGAATAAAATGAGCAATTTTAAAATACTACAAGAAGTAGCCAAAATTTTGTTTAGTATATCTGCAAGTTATATTCGCTGTGAACGGAATTTTTCAATATGTGGTCGTTTAACCCAAAATCATCTCATTTGAAAGCTGAAACTCTTAACGGTTTAACCCGTGTGAAAAGCAATAAAGACTTGATTGAATTACTCAAAAACAATGACTAACTTCAGTACTTTCATTTCAATAAATATTTGAAATTTAAATCGTGTTTTTTTTATTTTCTTAAAAGAAATAGTCTCAGACTTTCAAATAATAAATTTTAAGAAATGTTAGAACTAGCAAGTTTGGGACCAGTCAAAACGGCAGCGAAAATGAAAAAAAAACAAAAAGCTTTCGGGAACGGGTCGGGACGAGAAAAAAAATTTCGGGAACGGGACGGGACGGGAATCAAAATTCTGATGTCCCATCGGGAACGGGACGGGACGGGAAAAAAAATCACGGGAACGGGACGGGACGGGAATCAAAATTCTGATGTCCCATCGGGAACGGGACGGGACGGGAAAACAAATTTCGGGAACGGGACGGGACCGGAAATGAAAAATCGTCCATGTCCGACCTCTAGTTCCTACCAATCAAGACTTATCAAGATCCGGGATCTGCCATGCAGTCTCAAGTCACAGACCTCAAGAACACCACTTCAGTAACGACAGACTGAATGGCATCTACAAAGGAAAAGCTGAGGAGGAGGTCTCCAAACTTGCTCGCACCAACCTGAGCAGGTTCCGCACTGGGCACCACCCGGAATCAGAGCCAACAAATGTAGAATTGGTCTAGGCCAAGAGGATCTGTGCAGACTCTGCAAGGTGACCCAGGAATCAACAACTCATCTCTGGACAGACTGCCCAGCCCTGGAACCAGATAGGGCAGTACACGGGCTGGGCAGAAACACTAAAGAACTGACACAAGAGCCTGGCATGGCAGCGCAGCTGGTTGAGGTCATTCTCACCAGACTGCTAATCAACTAAACGAAATAAAACAACAACGACTATAAAAAAATACACCACCGCAACCAACCACAGGTGTACGGCATATACGGCTCTGAAGAGAGTGACAGCCTGGGCGTCCTGTGGTACGTGCTCATCTCCTCTTGCGTCATCCTCGACGTCATCAACGTCTACTGGTTCTACCGCATCTCCCAGGGCGCCGTCAAACTCGTCTCGAGTAATGGCCACATCGATTATTCGATCATCGTCTCGTCGATCATCGCCTATCTCTACTACACTGACGACTCGGTTGTCGATCGGAAGGAGTGGTGTAGTGGGGGTGGCGGCTTCAACTACCGCAACTGCTACAACAGCAACAACTATGTGGGCAACTATAACGCCAATCCTCGCGCAACTAGTAATAGGTTTAATATGTTCAAGTTGGCAGTGAGTCAGTCCTCGCATGCGACCACCACCTACAACAACAACTCCACTCTTCAACACAACTACGAGCACCTCAAGTCCAGGTGATTGCTGCCCCTCCCGAGTACTTCTACTACTACTACTACTACTACTTCTACTACTACTACTACTACTACTACTACTACTACTACTACTACTACTACTACTACTACTACTACTACTACTACTTCTACTACTACTACTACTACTACTACTACTACTACTACTACTACTACTACTACTACTACTACTACTACTACTAATACTACTACTACTACTACTACTACTACTACTACTACTACTACTACTACTACTACTACTACTACTACTACTACTACTACTAATACTACTATTACTAATACTACTACTACTACTTCTACTACTACTACTACTACTACTACTATTACTACTACTACTACTACTACTACTACTTCTACTACTACTACTACTACTACTACTACTACTACTACTACTACTACTACTACTACTACTACTACTACTACTACTACTACTACTACTACTACTACTACTACTACTACTACTACTACTACTACTATAATTATAATATAATAATTATTGTTGTTATTGTCATTATTCATTAGTTAATATTAATATCATAATTGTTATTAATATTTTCAATATTAAATACATGTTGTTGTGGATTGTAAGTCGTCACAGCAAGTCTTTGAACTAGAGGTCGGACCGGGTACCCGATCTGACCGGGTACCCGCGGGTACCCGCGGGAACGGGAATGAAAATTAATTTCGGGACGGGAAAAGTCGGGAACCGGGAATAGGTTTTCGGGACGGGAACGGGAACGGGAATCAACATTCAAATCGGGAACGGGAAAAGACAGGAACTGGAATCAACTTTCAAATCGGGAACGGGAAAAACGGGAATAACAGTTATTGGGAGTGGATTCTTTAACAATGATTTTTCACAAACTTCTAAGTATGGAAATCTTTATTTCATCGATACTCCGTACTTAAAATAAGTATTAAATGCAATAGAAATGTATAACGAAGCCACCATTGCCAATGTCGAAATCTCCAACACTACATTTGAAGTTGTTATGATGAGTCCAAAGATTAGGGAGATTAGAACAAATGGGTGATGATGAAAACTTTTCAGATGAAATCAAAATGGTCAGTTATATTATTTTAATTTTATAAATTAATACTTTGAATTTGAATGATTAATTTCCAAATGATTGCTCAGTTGATCATTTCGACAAAAGAAAAGATGCCATGGATCTTATTCATATGGCAGCATGTCTGTTGCATCCCCAGTATGAAAGAATAATAGGAAAAAAGTTTGGGATAGAAAAGAAATAAATACCAAGATTTTCATTAGAGAAAATTTAATTCTATTTTGTACAGCCAGACCAAGCTGCAGTGCCGTTGAGAAAAAAAACAAAGGATGGTTATTTAGACCTATTATGTTTGTTTTTATAACGTAAAAATTATAATAAAATTATTATACTATCAAATTATACGAATGATTTTATATTTGCAGTTGTGGAGAATAAGAATGTTGTCAAAAAACATATTTCTAACATTATTGAAGAATTAGTAATAATGAACGAAGAAAAAAATTCAGAAGAGGATGAATTGTACAAATATTCACAATTACGTCCCAAAAAAATTGAAAATTATAAAGATGTTTTATTTTATTGGAATAAAATGAGCAATTTTAAAATACTACAAGAAGTAGCCAAAATTTTGTTTAGTATATCTGCAAGTTATATTCGCTGTGAACGGAATTTTTCAATATGTGGTCGTTTAACCCAAAATCATCTCATTTGAAAGCTGAAACTTTTAACGGTTTAACCCGTGTGAAAAGTAATAAAGACTTGATTGAATTACTCAAAAAAAATGACTAACTTCAGTACTTTCATTTCAATAAATATTTGAAATTTAAATCGTGTTTTTTTTATTTTCTTAAAAGAAATAGTCTCAGACTTTCAAATAATAAATTTTAAGAAATGTTAGAACTAGCAAGTTTGGGACCAGTCAAAACGGCAGCGAAAATGAAAAAAAAACAAAAAGCTTTCGGGAACGGGTCGGGACGAGAAAAAAAATTTCGGGAACGGGACGGGACGGGAATCAAACTTGTGATGTCCCATCGGGAACGGGACGGGACGGGAAAAAAATGACGGGAACGGGACGGGACGGGAATCAAAATTCTGATGTCCCGTTGAGAAAAAAAGACAAATTATGGTTATTTAGACCTATTATGTTTGTTTTTATAGCGTAAAAATTATAAAAAATTATTATACTATCAAATTATAAGAATGATTTTATATTTGCAGTTGTGGAAAATAAGAATGTTGTCAAAAATCATATTTCTAACATTATTGATGAATTAATAATAACGAACGAAGAAAAAAATTCAGAGGAGGATGAATTGTACAAATATTCAAATTACGTCCATAAAAATTGAAAATTATAAAGATGTTTTATTTTATTGGAATAGAATGAGCAATTTTAAAATACTACAAGAAGTAGCCAAAATTTTGTTTAGTTTATCTGCAAGTTATATTCCCTGTGAACGGAATTTTTCAATATGTTGTCGTTTAACTTCAGACCCAAAAATCATCTCATTTGAAAGCTGAAACTCTTAACGGTTTAACCCGTGTGAAAAGTAATAAAGACTTGATTGAATTACTCAAAAACAATGACTTACTTCAATACTTTGATTTCAATAAATATTTGAAATTTAAATCGTGTTTTTTTTAAACATTTTATTAAAAGAAATATTCTCTGACTTTCAAATAATAAATTTTAAGAAATGTTAGAACTAGCAAGTTTGGGACCAGTGAAAATGGCAGCGAAAATGAATAAAAAAACAAAAAGCTTTCGGGAACGGGTCGGGATGGAAAAAAAAATTCGGGAACGGGACGGGACGGGAATCAAAATTCTGATGTCCCATCGGGAACGGGACGGGACGGGAAAAAAAATTTCGGGAACGGGACGGGACGGGAATCAAAATTCTGATGTCCTATCGGGAACGGGACGGGACGGGAAAACAAATTTCGGGAACGGGACGGGACCGGGAATGAAAAATCGTCCATGTCCGACCTCTACTTTGAACTAACATTTTCGCTTACTGACTTTGTGAATCATTTTGAAGGCAACATTTCAGTTCTTGCCCCATTGTCGACCTTTGCAGCCAACATTCGATGGAATGTCTTGGTGCTTGCATGTATGCAGGACTCTTTGTGCTCTTCAAGGCACTGCTCGTCTGATATTTTGTTGCACATTGTTCAAGTATCTTGTTTTCCTATCACAATTCACCATACATTCTCCATGCTCAATGCAGCATGAATTAGACACTTCCAATGCCACACACACTCCACACACACACACACACTTCACACAAACACACACACACACAAATACAAACACATACACACACACAAACATACGCTTCAGACCACATTGACTACCACACTGACTTGGTTATTTTGTTATATTCAAGCTTGCCTATGATGGATGGACTGAGTTCTGTTTGGAGGCAATAAACGATCATCATGTTGCATCCTCTTTGAATGCTTCGAGATGCTGTGCTTTCCAAAGGACTTCACTACTTGAAGGAGAAGCCTACTTGGATATAAACACCAATGTGAGTTTCTCGTATTTTTTTCCTTGTAAGCAACAGGTGTTGCATTATTACATCGAGTTATACCGAGTGGTGATTGTAATAGTTATTTGTTTTTATTATTTATTTATTCAATTTTTTTGAGTACTTTTATTGGTTCTTATAAATAGTCTTATAAGTGATCTCATCATTCATAGCCAAAAAGGTTTACGACGTAAACCCTTTCCCACATAGCACGCGACGTCGCGCCAACAATCAGCAAATCATCGTTAAGGCTGGTTCTAGGACAAAAAGTCTTAAGGATAAAAAGTCTTCAGGAAAAGAAATCTTCAAGAAAATTATCTTTAAGAAAAAATACGTGATCCTCAAAACTTAAAGAATAAAATTTAATACTTGGTCTAATTTTGTGTGTGTGTGTGTGTGTGTGTGTGTGTGTGTGTGTGTGTGTGTGTGTGTGTGTGTGTGTGTGTGTGTGTGTGTGTGTGTGTGTGTGTGTGTGTGTGTGTGTGTGTGTGTCTAACAGCATCACGACGAACCACACAGATCTCCTACAACGACCTCATCCTGCAGCAACTCTTGCTGACTCTCTTCCAGTACGAGCGCTTCTCGAAAAACATCAAACTCGGTGAGAGCCTTCCTCTCGACCTTTGAAAGCATTGCAACACTTCTCCACTCTGCCATCTTCACCACTTCAACCCTTTCATCATCACCATCATCATCTTTTCCACTTTCACCTCCACCACCATCTCTTAAAATTCTGTTACAATCGCAGGAGAGGTTCTTTTGAAGTTGAGCGAGGTGGACTTGTTGACAGTGGTTGAGAGATGGGACTTTATAAGGCCATCTTCCCAGCATCCTGAGCAGGTTTGTGTGCAAGGAAGACTCGCTCGCCTAGGAACACTAATGTGTAATCCAATAAGCAAGTGTAATGGCGTAATTAAACGGTCAAGAAGGTATACTGCATCAAGTGCATTGATCGCCTCTGTGATATGCCCCAATGAAGCACCATCTCACGCCTCTCATGAGGCATTCAGCAGCTTGGTGTAGCACAGTGGTGGCATCTTGGAGGAGGAAGGCATGCGTGCTCAACGAAACATTTCTCATGACTGAGACCCGAAAAACTGCCTTCATTAGGTGCACTAGTTCAAGGTGGATAGGGCGTCTCACACATAGTGCCTGAGGTCAATTGAGGCTTCAGACTTCATCAACTTCTTCTTCATGCCCGCAGGAAGGAGAAAGAGGAGAGTTGTGTTCTTCTCTCAAGTACGCTCCCACTTCAGGTACAATAATACTAATAACAATAACCATAATAACAATAATAATAGCAAAATAATAATAAAAATAATGACGAGCATTATTATAGTGGCGTATAACCCGAACGGGCTTCCAGGACACTTGGGCTGCATATTTTCATTTGCGCCTTTGGGTTACTATGACATTGGTTGCACTTGAACCTAGGACCTTTCATTATTGGCCAAGCTGAGAGTCGTTACTGACTCGGCTACCCGTTCACCCCAATAATAATAATAATAATAATAACTAGAGCTGTGCTTAAATCTACGTTTACTTTCGATTAACGCTTTAATCAATTAACGACTGTTAAAATTTTTAACGCCGTTAAATATTTTAACGTATTCTAAAAAATTAACGCATTAAAAAAAATTAACGCATAAAAAAAAATTAACGCATTTAAAAAAATTAACGCATTAAAAAAAAGTAACGCATTTGAAAAAATTAACGCATTAAAAAAAATAAACGCATTAAAAAAAGTTAACGCATTAAAAAAAATTACGCATTTAAAAAAATAAACGCATTAAAAAAAAGTAACGCATTAAAAAAAATAAACGCATTAAAAAAAATAAACGCATTAAAAAAAGTTAACGCGTTAAAATAAATTGACGCATTAAAAAAAATTAACGCATTAAAAAAAATTAACGCATTAAAAAAAATTAACGCATTTCAAACAATTAACGCATTAAAAAAAAGTAACGCATCAAAAAAAATTAACGCATTTAAAAAAATTAACGCATTTAAAAAAATTAACGCATTAAAAAAAAATTAACGCATTTAAAAAAAGTAACGCATTTTAAAAAAGTAACGCATTAAAAAAATTAACGCATTTAAAAAAATTTAACGCGTTAAAAAAAATTAACGCATTTAAAGAAATTAACGCGTTAAAAAAAATAAACGCATTAAAAAAAATTAACCCATTTAAAAAAATTAACGCATTAAAAAAAAATTAACGCATTTAAAAATGAATGCATTTAAAAAATAAATGCATTTAAAAAATAAATGCATTTAAAAAATAAATGCATTTAAAAAATAAATGCATTTAAAAAATAAATGCATTTAAAAAATAAATGCATTTAAAAAATAAATGCATTTAAAAAATAAATGCATTTAAAAAATAAATGCATTTAAAAAATAAATGCATTTAAAAAATAAATGCATTTAAAAAATAAATGCATTTAAAAAATAAATGCATTTTAAAAATAAATGCATTTTAAAAATAAATGCATTTTAAAAATAAATGCATTTAAAAAATAAATGCATTTAAAAAATAAATGCATTTAAAAAATAAATGCATTTAAAAAATAAATGCATTTAAAAAATAAATGCATTTAAAAAATAAATGCATTTAAAAAATAAATGCATTTAACAAATAAATGCATTTAAAAAATAAATGCATTTAAAAAATAAATGCATTTAAAAAATAAATGCATTTAAAAAATAAATGCATTTAAAATATAAATGCATTTAAAAAATAAATGCATTTAAAAAATAAATGCATTTAAAAAATAAATGCATTTAAAAAATAAATGCATTTAAAAAATAAATGCATTTAAAAAATAAATGCATTTAAAAAATAAATGCATTTAAAAAATAAATGCATTTAAAAAATAAATGCATTTAAAAATAAATGCATTTAAAAAATAAATGCATTTAAAAAATAAATGCATTTAAAAATAAATGCATTTAAAAAATAAATGCATTTAAAAAATAAATGCAGTTAAAAAATAAATGCATTTAAAAAATAAATGCATTTAAAAAATAAATGCATTTAAAAAATAAATGCATTTAAAAAATAAATGCATTTAAAAAATAAATGCATTTAAAAAATAAATGCATTTAAAAAATAAATGCATTTAAAAAATAAATGCATTTAAAAAATAAATGCATTTAAAAAATAAATGCATTTAAAAAATAAATGCATTTAAAAAATAAATGCATATAAAAAATAAATGCATTTAAAAAATAAATGCATTTAAAAAATAAATGCATTTAAAAAATAAATGCATTTAAAAAATAAATGCATTTAAAAAATAAATGCATTTAAAAAATACATGCATTTAAAAAATAAATGCATTTTTAAAAATTAACGCATTAAAAAAATTAACGCATTTAAAAAAATTAACGCATTAAAAAAAATTAATGCATTAAAAAATTAACGGATTAAAAAAAATTAACGCATTAAAAAAATTAACGCATTAAAAAAGTTAACGCATTAAAAAAAATTAATGCATTAAAAAAAAGTTAACGCATTAAAAAAAATAAACGCATAAAAAAAAATAAACGCATTAAAAAAAATAAGCGCATTAAAAAAAAATAAACGCATTAAAAAAAGTTAACGCATTAAAAAAAATTAACGCATTTGAAAAAATTAACGCATTTAAAAAAATAAACGCATTAAAAAAAATAAACGCATTAAAAAAAATAAATGCATTAAAAAAAGTTAACGCATTAAAAAAAATCAACGCATTAAAAAAATTAACGCATTAAAAAAAATTTACGCATTTCAACAAATTAACGCATTAAAAAAAGTAACGCATCAAAAAAAATTAACGCATTAAAAAAAATAAACGCATTAAAAAAAAATAAACGCATTAAAAAAATTAACGCACTAAAAAAAATTAACGCATGAAAAAAAAGTAACGCATTAAAAAAATAAACGCATTAAAAAAAATTAACGCATTAAAAAAAATTAACGCATTTAAAAAAATTAACGCGTTAAAAAAAATAAACGCATTAAAAAAATTAACGCATTAAAAAAAATTAACGCATTAAAAAAAATTAACGCATATAAAAAATAAATGCATTTAAAAAATAAATGCATTTAAAAAATAAATGCATTTAAAAAATAAATGCATTTAAAAAATAAATGCATTTAAAAAATAAGTGCATTTAAAAAATTAATGCATTAAAAAAATTAATGCATTTAAAAAATAAATGCATTAAAAAAAATTAACGGATTAAAAAAAATTAAGGGATGAAAAAAATTAACGCATTTAAAAAAATTAACGCATTAAAAAAATTAATGCATGAAAAAAAATTAATGCAATAAAAAAAATTAACGCATTTAAAAAAATTAACGCATTTAAAAAAATTAACGCATTTTAAAAAATTAACGCATTCAAAAAAATTAACGCATTTAAAATTTTTAATTGATTTAATCTTATCCAAATTGAAGTGTTTTTTGCTGTTTTGGTTAAATTGCCAGCAAGTGAACACAAACACTACTAATTTACTGTCAACAAACGAATATGAAAAATTGCATTTCATCAAAAAAAACTTATAATTTTTTGAAGATTTGCAACAGAACTTCTAGGGGGTGAAAATATTTGAAATTTTCAATAGTGTTACTTGCAATTTGTCACTTGACACAAGAAATATGCACTTCAGAAGATGATTCAGCTTATGGCATTTGTTTCACACATAAAAATTATTTTGAAATTGGAGCAAAGAATGAATAATCAGAATATTCAATGGTCAAGAATTGCCACATAATTAAACCCCCAATTTAAACATTTTAAATTGTATAAAAAAATGAAAGAGTTAAAGAAACTGTAATAAAAAAAACCTCAAAAACTAATCAGCCTTCACCAAACAAAAGACTAAAAACATATGTAACTTCAGATTCTGAAGAGGAAGGTATCTCAATGATTACTAAGTCAACCATTTAACGTTATAGAACAGAATCTGTAGTAGGCTTTGAGAGTTGTCTTCTTGTTTGGTGGCAACAACACGAGGGAGCATATCCAGCTCTTGCGAAACTGACAAGAAAGTACTTGTCATCTTCTGCAAGTACAGTTCCATGTGAACGTCTATTCAGCTTGTCAGGACACATAGTTAGCAAGAAAAGAGTCTCTTTTGATAAAACTAATGTTGAAAAACTTGTTTGCTAAAAATGATGTGTTACAATTGCATTTTTTATCGTTTATGGATTCGTTTTTATTCTTTCATATGTGGATTACATTTTTGCTTGAGTAACTAGCTCACAAATTGTGATAAAATATTTATTACATTTGTAAGAGAGCAAAAGTTAAATACTATTTTATACTAATGTCAAATATGCTAAAAACAATGCGTTAAAATACGATTAACGCATGATTAAAAATTTTAATCGTGGAACAGCTCTAATAATAACTGTTATTATTTTTATTAAAACAAGTTCAAGTTCTGATAATAATCCTGCTACTAGTATCACATAAGCTAGTGCCACGACTTAACTGCTCTGAAGCCATCTTGTAACTATAATTTTGGCGTTTCGGTGTAGAGCGTAACCCAGCCGCACGAAGAAAAAAAACTGCCAAGGGCGGATGAAAGCATTAAAATTTTAACGACCAGTTTTTAGCAGTGAGTAGTTTCATACCTGTACAGGAGAGTAAGACATTCCTTATTGCTTAGTCTAGACAAGTGCCCTCACCCTTTCAGTCTTCCAGTCAGGGTCATGCTGCCATTGAGTTTTGGGCAATCAACGGCTTGTGATGGTATCAGTTCAAAACAATATGAGCTGACCACTCGTAGCCCAGCCTAAGTATCTGCCAAGAATGCGATGACGAATATTATTTTAAATAGTAGTATCAGAGCTCAAACTATCATCATCATCATGACCACTGCAGGAGAGTTAACAGTGGTGGTGCTGGAAGTGAGGAATCTCAGAAAGGCAGAGAATATAAGCTCTTCAGGTGATTCATCCATCTATCTAACCATCCATCCACCCATCCATCCATCCATCCATCCATCCATCCATCCATCCATCCATCCATCCATCCTTCCATCCATCTATCCTTCCATCCATCCATCCATCCATCCATCCATCCATCCATCCATCCATCCATCCATCCAACCATCCATCCATTCATACATCTATCCATCTATCCACCCATCCATCCATCCATTCATCCATCCATCCATTCATCCATCCATCCATTCATCCATCCATCCATAATCCATCCATCCATCGATCCATCCACCGATCCATCCATCCATCAATCCATCTCTCCATCAGACCCTTATGTGAAGGTATGGCTAATGGATGGTGATAAAAAAGTAAAGAAACAGAAGACTTCGGTCAAGAATGCAACGTTACAGCCCTACTACAACGAGACCTTCGTCTTTGAAGTTCCAATCAGTCAGATGAAGGTTTGTGTGTCCCACAGAGTAATGCTGTTGTGGCGGTTGCTTGTGTGTGTTTTGTTGGTGAGGTATAGACTGTACCGTATAGTCGATACATATAGTTGATACAGAGTAGACTATACAGTATATATATGGAGAATGGGCATGGCTTAGATGGTAGACGTCGGACTTGCAACTTAAAGGTCGCCAGTTCGAATCCCTGACAAACAACCGTGAACTATCATATACCTAGTGTATATGATGCGGTTTTTGCAGTGTATGCATTGAGAGATGTGTACGTCGTGTGGAATGGCATCTCTGGCGCATAAGAACCATGGATCTCGGAACCATTGTAACATGGCCTGCGTCTATCAGGCTGTGAATAATACAAAACTTTAAAATAAAAAGTATAGTGCAGTGCACACTGCCACAGAACACCAACCTGGTCTTCAGCGTGGTCAACTACGACCTCATCGGCAAGTCAGAAGTCGTCGGCAAAGTGGCCATTGGACGCAGCTCGTCAGGTTAGAGTCCAAGAGTGCTATAAGAGCTTGAAATTCATAATTGTACCAAATAAACCCTTTATTATTAAGTTGTTTATTCATTATAAACTTTTTTGTCATCTTATGAATTTAATCAGTCCACAAAAACTTTGGTAGGTTCGACGCTGAAGCAATGGACTGAAATGCTGGAAAACCCTCGCAAACTGATCACTCAGTGGCAGCCTCTGAGGAATCCATGCTGAAAATCATGACACTTTCACTTTAAAGCAAGATGTTTTGTATTATGATTTTTTGGTACGCTTGATTTACTTTACGTTCTGATTATGAAGAAAATGAATTTAAAATTTGACTAAAGCAAATCTTATCTTTTTTAAATATTTTTTTCAAATCTTTTTAAATACTCAGTACTTTGAGTCTTCTAAGTTTATTTTTTTTCTCAAAATAACTGTTTATGAAAAATAAAGAAGTAAATTTTTTTTGTAGGCTCTAATAATTCACAGTCCATAAACTCCTCCTACTTTAATTTATTTACATGTGAATAATCTAGTTAAAGAATCTTTTAAAAACAAAATTATTCATCGCATTTTGTAAAATAATTATTTTTCAAAAAAGAATGATGATAAAAACATTTTTTAGAAGGATAATAATAACCGCATTTTGTCAAAGAATAATGATAGACATTCCAAAGTGGGAGGAGTTTAATGACTGAATATATTAAGGGCTTACAAAACAATTTTACCAAAGTAAGATATCAAATTTATTTATATATTTGGGTTCTAGGATAAAAAGTCTTAAGGATAAAAAGCCTTCGGGCAAAAAGTCTTCGGATAAAAAGCCATAAAGATAAAAAGTCTTAAGGATAAAAATTCTTAAGGATAGAAAGTCTTAAGGATAAAAAGTCTTAAAGATAAAAAGTCTCAAGTATAAAAAGTCTTAAGGATAGAAAGTCTTCGGAAAAAAATCTTCAAGGAAGAAAACGTGATTAATACGTGATCCTTAAAACTTAAAGAATAATATTTATAAATTTTATCTAGAGAATGTAGTAACCCTACTAAAATGTTAATACATTTCATACTTTTATCTAATGTTTGCTCTATTTTCTTCGTTCAATCTCGAAATAGCATTTGAATAAATTTGACTTGGCTGTTGTTGATTTTTCACTTTAATCATTACATTTTCTACTGGTTCTCGATGGTGGTTATTTTTTCTACGAAACGTAACCTCTGTAGCCTGAGAAATATTCTGCAAAAAATGTGTTTAGAAAGTCTCCAAAACAGTTAAAAGAGGACATAAAAGATGCAGAAAAAGAAATATATGAGGACAATATAGTGGAGTGGACAGGGATTGAGCTCAACGACTGTTTGAGACTATCACAAAATCAAAAGGAATGGAGGAAACTGGTTGGAGGTCTTACTGTGGTGCTCCAATAGTGTTTAAGAATATAGCCTATAGTCAGACTGACTGACTTAAACGTTATAGAAAAAGATCTGAGTTAGGATTTGAGGGTTGTCCTCTTGTTTGGTGGCAACAACACGAAGGAGCATATCCAGCTCTTGCGAAACTGGCAAGAAAGTACTTGTCATCTCCTGCAAGTACAGTTCCATGTGAACGTCTATTCAGCTTGTTAGGACACAATGTGTCTTGGACACATAGTTAGCAAAAAAAGAGTCTCTTTAGATCCAACTAATGTTGAAAAACTTGTTTGCTTGAGTAACTGGCTCAAAAAGGTTGTGTAACAATTGCATTTTTTATCCTTTATGGATTCGTTTTTATTCTTTCATATGTGGATTATTTTTTTTGCACGATTAACTGGCTAAAAAGTGATGTGTGACAATTGCATTTTTTATCATGGATTTTTTTTTCTTTAAAATGTTGTTTTTTTTAATAAAAGATTCTGATTGTAATAACATTTGTAAGGAAAAAAAATTAAATACTATTTTATACTAATGTAAATTATGCTGAAAACATTGCGTTAAAATACTATTAACATATACCTATAGTATATATACTATATATATATGACCATTAACGCACGATTAAAATTTTTAATCCTGAAAAAGTTCTACTTTTTATCCTTAAGACTTTTTATCCGTTTACCATATTTTGTATAATAACTTAAAGCACTGATTATTAGAATGTTCGTTCTTCAATAAAGCCAAAACAAGCTGCGTGATTGAGTGAGATTCCCGTCGCTGCTGTTCTGAGCTTTAAATATACTTTACCGAAATTTTATTTTCGAATATATTTCACTAAATTTTTTTCTTCAAAAATTTAGTTTACAAAATAGGTTCGTGGGTATAACAATAAAATTTGAAATACGCGTGTTAACTACGCTTGTATCGGAGAAAACTTTGTTAAATTTAGTTATAAATTTTGAAATTTGGGAAGTAAAAAATTCATAGTTAAATAAAATGGCGTGCGCGGGAACATTGAAAAGACATCTCGAATTCGACCCTTTGATGCCACAGGGCAGCCCAAAGAGGATGTGTCTGAGTCCCTCCACACCATCCTCCCTGCAGCCACTCAACAGAGGCTACTTTTACTTTTTTTTATAATTTTTTAGTATTTTCAGTTTTTATTTGAGACATAATTATGAGATTTTTTCTCATTATTACTTTGAATAATTTAAATAGGCTTCAAGGCGTCTCCTGAATGGATGGCTCCTTCATTCCGCAAAAACCATCTTTCTCCGCTGTCATCATCCGTCTCAAAACTTCCTGGTTGTGCTGGTAGACGCTCCTTGGTAGGCTTTGGCAGCCATTTGAACCTCAGCGACCTCTTGGCTTCACTCAAGAAGGACTCCAAAGGGGAGACAGGCATGCAGGTGGAGCGGAAGGAGGCTGAGCAGGGAGATGCTTCTCCAAGAAACACTGACACTCCCACTATATCCATCAAAATGGTACTCTCCCAACCTGTTAAAATCACTTTTATAATCTAAATTGCTTAATAAAACACATGAAATTGAGATTTTAAAATGGCACCACCACGCAGATGGAGTACATCAGGAGCAGGGTGTTACAAGAGTTTGAGGCGGATGTTAAGGAACACTTTGATCGCATCCTTGCAAACAAACTCACTGGTAGCATCTCTTCATTTCGCCATTTTATTTAACAAATTTAATATGTCTATTTTTCTAACTTTTTTCTTTCATTTTAGTATATGCCATTTAATTTCAACAGAGCAGTATGAGTCGTTCCTCCAGTTCAACCACCACCAACTCACCCACAAGTTCCATGCTTCTTGTGCTTCCTGTCAGTTTCCATTACTCTTTTTATCCTCTCTTCATATTAATATTTTAATTAAATAATATTTCTTGATTAATTAAGAAATTTTTTCTAATAAAAATTAATGAATTTGAATATTATTCAATATATTTTTTACCACCCCTCCAGACGTTTCTTAGACTTTCAATGAACGCTTCTGTTTGACTGTTGGAATTGATGGATCCAACTATGTTCTTTCAAAGTTTCCAACCATATATTCATTCTTGCTTCTTTATAATCTTTCATGATTTTTCAGTGTTCATAAAGGAAATTGTAAAATAAAAATGGTGGGTTATGTTATTATTTTGATAAATCTAACAATCTTAAACTTAAGCTCTACATTCTAAAGTACCTTGCTTGCATTAGAGTTTCAAAAAAAGTAAGATTTAAAAAAGCTGTATTAAAGAGAAAGTTAGAAACTGATTCACTCTCTGAGGCTGTAGTTGAGAGCTTCGTTGACCTGTTCCAGAAGGGAAGCCGAGTCGACCAGATCATCGCCAAAGGAGGCCCTGGGTAGGGGGTTGGTTCCTTCAAAATGCTTCAAACGATCTTGTGGTTTGCGTCTGATGTCTCCCTTCGTTTGAGGATGCTGATCTGGAAGTTTTCCTTTGTTACGAGGAACGGGTATTGGTTGCTGCTTGTACTTGCGCTTTTCTGGGCGTATTGTTTTCGCTTGTTTTGAGAGAAGAACGTTTAGGAAAGCTGTCTGCTCATCTCTCGGCGCCTGCTCGTGACCTTTCCTTGTCCCTTCACTTAAATCGTCGGAAGGAAGGTTGGCATAAGTGTTGTCGATCACCTCCTCACGCGAACTGGACGAGAGTTTGTTGAAGGGTGCTTTCTTGAGAAGCGTGATGGAGTTCGGTACGTTGTAGTAGGCTTCACCCACTCCCCCAACACCCCTTCTACTCACTCCCACTCCAGCAACACTTTTTCTACCCACTCCCACTCCACCAACACCTTCTCTACCCACTCCATCAACACCCCTTCTACCCACTCCTTCTCCCCCAGCACCCATTCCAAATCCACATGCACTTTTCCGTTTACTGGCCGCTTCTGCAGCCACCTCAGTCCAGTTCTGATAGAGGGGCTCTGAAGACTTGTTCGAGTAGAGCGCTCCATCAATCACCACTTCCTTCTTCCTCCTTCCTCGTTCTGTTTGGCCATCCTCTTCTGTCACCTCCACATTCTTAATTGCTTTATTTCTCTTGGAAATGGACACTTTTTTCACTTTGTCATTTATAATTTCTTTTTCTTCTCCATCATCCACTCCAATATTGTTTCCTTTGCCTTTTTGTCTTTCTTCTGTCATAACGCTAGTTTCCATTTTCTTGCTTTCCACTCCATCCTTCTCCAGTCCAACTTTTCTCACTACATTCCCTCCTCTTTCACGCTTTCTCACTCCTCTTCCTCCTTCCTCTCTTCCACTTCTTCTCGCTCCACTTTTCACACTCTCAGCATCTATCATTGGCGCACCTATAGAAGGGGGCAGGAAAGGAAGAGTTAGAGCAATCAATAGATAGCTGTATCGATGATCGGATAGTTGGATGGTTGGATATATGAATGGATGAATCGATGAATGGACGGATGGAAGGACAGACGGATGTATAGATGGATGGATGGATGTATAGAGAAATAAAATTGACCTGAGTAGAGTCCAATGAATGAGCCATCTTCTTTGAAGTTGAGGTGACAGTCATTTTCCAGGAGTATCGACAGCGAATTCCTCTCCAACAATCTCTTCACCACCTCTTCATCCTCTTCGTCCCACACCACGTACCCTCCTTCTCCATTCTGTCGTTGATGTTGTTGTTGTTCATGTTGCTTCAGTTGCTGATCTTGTGGCTTTTGTGGCTTGAAAGCGTTGTAGCAGTACTGTGAGAGCATTTCCTTGCGATTCCTCTGTTCTTGTTGAGCATTCATTTTTGCCAGCTGCTCTGCCCGCTGTTTGTGATCCTGCTGCCGGTGTTCCAATGAATTCAGACACATTTTAGTGACGTCAAAACTGCTGTCGCTGCTGTCGTAGTTGCTGCTTGGCTGTTGTTTCCTGAAGTAGAAGCGGCCTGCGACCACTTCTCCCTTTTCTCGCAAGGCCCGCAGACTCCTGAAGAAGTTTGCAACATTATGCAGTGTTTTGTGAGCAGATGAATGACATGAGCATGGAATAAAGAGGCTTGAAGGCGGGATGGCAAAAATGGCTTCCTGCAGTTCCGGGGAATAGGGCAGCCGAAGTTTCTAAGCGTAACTTAAAACAAAAAAACAGAAGTTTCATGTTTTTAGAAAAATTTAAAAATGAGCTACATTTTTTTGAGCTCTCTGAAGTCAAGACTCCATTTGTGGCGGTCCAGTCGGCCTTTGAAGGCTTCTTTTTCTTGCACTGAAATGGTGTTGTGTGAAAAACAAAACATATTTTTGTAGGTTGTCAGAGGGTTTTGTAATGGAGAACTGAACTGAAGAGGAACTCTACCACGATAAGGTTTGGGTCGATGCAATCTGCAACAGTAGCATATGATTAGTGCGACGATGATGATGACGACGAATGCTATCAAGCATCCAAGCAACGTTGCTGCTAGTGACGAGGATGACGATGGTGGTGGCGGCGGCATTGTTGCATTTGTTGTGGCGTTAGTTGTTGGTGGGAGAACAACTGTTGAAGAAGTGATTGTGGTGGTTTCACTAAAATATGAAAGCAAGCATCATTATCAGCAAAAAATAATATAAAACAACAAAAACTGTCAACAATTGAAACACCATTCACACCAATTATTACAACTACACTCTGACTTACTGGCAGGCACAAAGGCGACTGAGGTGCTGGAGAGACTGCAGAGCACTGGCGTGGTGCAGGCAAGCACCCGCAGGAGGTAGTACTGGCTGGAAGCAGTCACTGAGAAGTTGAGGGAGTTGTATCCATTTGTAGGAACTCCTATGGAACGCCATTCATTGCAGAGTGCATCGTCGGTGTGGTTGTTGGAAGAGAGGTGGAAGGAGTTAACGGAGTTGTGGGAGGTTGTGTTTTCTTTATACAAACCTATACTTTCACTGCTTAAACATCCAAAAGTGGCATCTGAAGAATGATTGGTGAAGTTAGCTCCGATGCTCGCGTTGAAGTTCAGCATGTCTGCAAGAGAATGAGTGCTTGAAAAGTGGAGAGTCGTTTAAAAGAAATGTTTTGAAAGGGCTGTTGAAGAGCGTAAAGGAGTGGTTAGTCTAACAATGATAGGTACCTGGGGGTATGTTGGTGTATTGCACATAGTAGTGGTTGCCATGGTTTCTCACTGAGGTGTTTGCTGACCGTTGCCACGTGACCACTATCCATTCGCTGTCTGTGACGACATCGACGATGACTGGAACGTCAGGAGCTGCGAAGGATTGAGAGAAAAAGACATGGAAAAGAAGAAAGCTGAAGAATGGAAAGAATGAATTACAGTAAAACACCAATATACTCGCACACTTTTAAAGAATTCTTTTTTCAAATTTCAGAAAATATAGGTATTTTTCAACTAATTATGAACTCATAAATATAATTAAAATGGCTTTTTAATAATAATATTGAAAAACATCTCATGGATGAATTCATGGTTAAATATGGGGGTAAAAAACCACGTAGGTCTTTTGAACTTTATAAATTAGTCATAATATTATTAAAATTTAATTATTCTTCGTGCTCATCACTATTCATGAACACGATGAACACGAAGAATACGAAGAGTAGACATTCTAGTTTAGAATTTTAAATTTTCAAATTAAGAGCTTAAAAAACTTGTTTTCGAAAAATGAGGGTGTCTGAACATTATGAGTATCCGAATAATCTGATATTTTACAGTAATAGTGTGTTATAGACAGGGTGAGCGATCTGCTGCAAATCTTGGGGAAGGGGGGTCCTACTCAGCATAGACAGTGATCCTGGGGGAGTCTTGGGGTTTAAACCATTGAAGTGGACTCCTTCACTACCAAAAAGTGGCAGAGATCCAGATCCCAAGAACCCCCCATGGTCACCGCCCATGGTTATAGAGTATATAACATAGCCTATGTTACATAACCTATATAACTTATAGTGAAGTTACATTAGAATCGAGCACGCACCACTGAGGGGGTTGGTCTTGGTTTCCATGACAACCTGCTTGCCTCTGCCCGCCTTAGTGCTCGCCCACACGTACACAATGTACCTGCTCTCACTCGCCAGACCTGCCAGCTGCCACCTCCTCTCTCCCTCCTCCTTGCCTCCTTCTCCCACCCCCACAAACACCTCCCTCACCTGGTCCATCTCTGGGGGAGCCTTCTTCACTCCCACGTGGTAGCCTAACAGAACTCCGTTGATTTCCTCTGGTGGGAACCAACGGATGCCAACGTGAAGACTGCCTATCTCCCTCACCCGAGCCCTGCTCACTGCTTGCGGCACTGTGAAAAAAAATTGTTGTTTTCTATATTGAAATATAAAAACTTTTCTTCGTCTTCCATTATTTAAATATTTGTTTTCCCAAATATTAATAAAATTAAATATTTTTTAACTTTTAAATTTCAACCTTTTCTTCCCACTTTTCCTCTTCCCCTTCAACGCCAACAACCTCCCTCACACCACACCTACCTCCTTGGGGCGTGTCGAGGACCAGTTTTCCACTCCACCCACCATGGAAGTCCCCATTCAAAACTGCCACGCTGACCTGCAGTCTGCTGTACGGCCACAAGCTATGCGTCCAGTGGTACAGTCTCTTGGTTTCCGGTTCAACATTGTTGTTTTTACTGTTGCTGTTGTTGCTATTTGGGTCAGAATCGTTGCTGATGATGTTTTCGTTTTCGTTGGAAAGATGGTTGACAATGAAACTGTTATCAGAGGACTTGTGGGCATTGACAACAGACACGTCTCCCTCGTTGCCATGGATACTTTGGCAGCGATGCCATGGCAGCAGCACCACGTCATCGTACCTCACTTGGTCTAATTTGGAAACTTTTATCTGTGTGGAGAAAAAAAATTAAAAGAGGATTAAAAATATGAACAAAGTATGGGAAGGGATGAACGGAAAGAAAAGAGAGGGATGGATGAGTGAAGAAAGAATGACAGATAATAAAGAGTAACACATATTTACCCTGTAGCCAACAAAAGCCCCTCTGATCAGAACAGCAGACGTGTTGACAGCCTGCCACGACAGCAAGGCTGAAGTGGCGTTGACGCTGGTTGCTTTAAAGTCCATTGGAATGACTAATGGCTCTGTTGGAATGCGGTTAAAATATGTTTTTGTAATATTAATTTTGGTTTTTAAGAGATAGTTTGCTGGCTGGTTTGATGGTTGGTATAGTGGGTTGTGTGGTTGGGTGGCTAGTTTGATGGTTGGTATAGTGGGTTGTGTGGTTTGGTGGTTGGTTTGATGGTTGTTATAGTGGGTTGTGTGGTTTGGTGGCTGGTTTGATGGCTGGTATAGTGGGTTGGGTGGTTGGTTTGATGGTTGGTATAGTGGGTTGGGTGGTTTGGTGGCTGGTTTGATGGCTGGTATAGTGGGTTGTGTGGTTGGGTGGTTGGTTTGATGGTTGGTATAGTGGGTTGTGTGGTTGGGTGGTTGGTTTGATGGTTGGTATAGTGGGTTGGGTGGTTTGGTGGCTGGTTTGATGGCTGGTATAGTGGGTTGTGTGGTTGGGTGGTTGGTTTGATGGTTGGTATAGTGGGTTGGGTGGTTGGGTGGTTGGTTTGATGGTTGGTATAGTGGGTTGTGTGGTTGGGTGGCTGGTTTGATGGCTGGTATAGTGGGTTGTGTGGTTGGGTGGTTTGGTTTGATGGTTGGTATAGTGGGTTGTGTGATTGGGTGGTTGGTTTGATGGTTGGTATAGTGGGTTGGGTGGTTTGGTGGCTGGTTTGATGGTTGGTATAGTGGGTTGTGTGTTTTGGTGGTTGGTTTGATGGCTAGTATAGTGGGTTGTGTGGTTTGGTGGTTGGTTTGATGGTTGTTATAGTGGGTTGTGTGGTTTGGTGGCTGGTTTGATGGCTGGTATAGTGGGTTGGGTGGTTGGTTTGATGGTTGGTATAGTGGGTTGGGTGGTTTGGTGGCTGGTTTGATGGCTGGTATAGTGGGTTGTGTGGTTGGGTGGTTGGTTTGATGGTTGGTATAGTGGGTTGTGTGGTTGGGTGGTTGGTTTGATGGTTGGTATAGTGGGTTGGGTGGTTTGGTGGCTGGTTTGATGGCTGGTATAGTGGGTTGTGTGGTTGGGTGGTTGGTTTGATGGTTGGTATAGTGGGTTGGATGTGGGTGGTTGGTTTGATGGTTGGTATAGTGGGTTGTGTGGTTGGGTGGCTGGTTTGATGGCTGGTATAGTGGGTTGTGTGGTTGGGTGGTTTGGTTTGATGGTTAGTATAGTGGGTTGTGTGATTGGGTGATTGGTTTGATGGTTGGTATAGTGGGTTGGGTGGTTTGGTGGCTGGTTTGATGGTTGGTATAGAGGGTTGTGTGGTTGGGTGGTTGGTTTGATGGTTGGTATAGTGGGTTGGGTGGTTTAGTGGTTGGTTTGATGGTTGGTATAGTGGGTTGGGTAGTTTGGTGGTTGGTTTGATGGTTGGTATAGTGGGTTGTGTGGTTGGTTTGATCGTATGTATAGTGGGTTGGGTGGTTTGGTGGTTGGTTTGATGGTTGGTATAGTGGGTTGAGTGGTTTGGTGGTTGGTATAGTGGGTTGTGTGGTTTGGTGGTTGGTTTGATGGTTGGTATAGTGGGTTGTGTGGTTGGGTGGCTGGTTTGATGGCTGGTATAGTGGGTTGTGTGGTTGGGTGGTTTGGTTTGATGGTTGGTATAGTGGGTTGGGTAGTTGGTTTGATGGTTGGTATAGTGGGTTGGGTGGTTTGGTGGCTGGTTTGATGGCTGGTATAGTGGGTTGTGTGGTTGGGTGGTTGGTTTGATGGTTGGTATAGTGGGTTGTGTGGTTGGGTGGTTGGTTTGATGGTTGGTATAGTGGGTTGGGTGGTTGGGTGGTTGGTTTGATGGTTGGTATAGTGGGTTGTGTGGCTGGGTGGCTGGTTTGATGGCTGGTATAGTGGGTTGTGTGGTTGGGTGGTTTGGTTTGATGGTTGGTATAGTGGGTTGTGTGATTGGGTGGTTGGTTTGATGGTTGGTATAGTGGGTTGGGTGGTTTGGTGGCTGGTTTGATGGCTGGTATAGTGGGTTGGGTGGTTGGTTTGATGGTTGGTATAGTGGGTTGGGTGGTTTGGTGGCTGGTTTGATGGCTGGTATAGTGGGTTGTGTGGTTGGGTGGTTGGTTTGATGGTTGGTATAGTGGGTTGTGTGGTTGGTTTGATGGTTGGTATAGTGGGTTGGGTGGTTTGGTGGCTGGTTTGATGGCTGGTATAGTGGGTTGTGTGGTTGGGTGGTTGGTTTGATGGTTGGTATAGTGGGTTGGGTGGTTGGGTGGTTGGTTTGATGGTTGGTATAGTGGGTTGTGTGGTTGGGTGGCTGGTTTAATGGCTGGTATAGTGGGTTGTGTGGTTGGGTGGTTTGGTTTGATGGTTGGTATAGTGGGTTGTGTGATTGGGTGGTTGGTTTGATAGTTGGTATAGTGGGTTGGGTGGTTTGGTGGCTGGTTTGATGGTTGGTATAGAGGGTTGTGTGGTTGGGTGGTTGGTTTGATGGTTGGTATAGTGGGTTGGGTGGTTTAGTGGTTGGTTTGATGGTTGGTATAGTGGGTTGGGTAGTTTGGTGGTTGGTTTGATGGTTGGTATAGTGGGTTGTGTGGTTGGTTTGATCGTTTGTATAGTGGGTTGGGTGGTTTGGTGGTTGGTTTGATGGTTGGTATAGTGGGTTGAGTGGTTTGGTGGTTGGTATAGTGGGTTGTGTGGTTTGGTTGTTGGTTTGATGGTTGGTATAGTGGGTTGTGTGGTTGGGTGGCTGGTTTGATGGCTGGTATAGTGGGTTGTGTGGTTGGGTGGTTTGGTTTGATGGTTGGTATAGTGGGTTGGGTAGTTTGGTGGTTGGTTTGATGGTTGGTATAGAGGGTTGGGTAGTTTGGTGGTTGGTTTGATGGTTGGTATAGTGGGTTGTGTGGTTGGTTTGATCGTTTGTATAGTGGGTTGGGTGGTTTGGTGGTTGGTTTGATGGTTGGTATAGTGGGTTGGGTGGTTTGGTGGCTGGTTTGATGGTTGGTATAGTGGGTTGTGTGTTTTGGTGGTTGGTTTGATGGCTGGTATAGTGGGTTGTGTGGTTTGGTGGTTGGTTTGATGGTTGTTATAGTGGGTTGTGTGGTTGGTTTGATGGCTGGTATAGTGGGTTGGGTAGTTTGGTGGTTGGTTTGATGGTTGTTATAGTGGGTTGTGTGGTTTGGTGGCTGGTTTGATGGCTGGTATAGTGGGTTGGGTGGTTGGTTTGATGGTTGGTATAGTGGGTTGTGTGGCTGGGTGGCTGGTTTGATGGCTGGTATAGTGGGTTGTGTGGTTGGGTGGTTTGGTTTGATGGTTGGTATAGTGGGTTGTGTGATTGGGTGGTTGGTTTGATGGTTGGTATAGTGGGTTGGGTGGTTTGGTGGCTGGTTTGATGGCTGGTATAGTGGGTTGGGTGGTTGGTTTGATGGTTGGTATAGTGGGTTGGGTGGTTTGGTGGCTGGTTTGATGGCTGGTATAGTGGGTTGTGTGGTTGGGTGGTTGGTTTGATGGTTGGTATAGTGGGTTGTGTGGTTGGTTTGATGGTTGGTATAGTGGGTTGGGTGGTTTGGTGGCTGGTTTGATGGCTGGTATAGTGGGTTGTGTGGTTGGGTGGTTGGTTTGATGGTTGGTATAGTGGGTTGGGTGGTTGGGTGGTTGGTTTGATGGTTGGTATAGTGGGTTGTGTGGTTGGGTGGCTGGTTTGATGGCTGGTATAGTGGGTTGTGTGGTTGGGTGGTTTGGTTTGATGGTTGGTATAGTGGGTTGTGTGATTGGGTGGTTGGTTTGATGGTTGGTATAGTGGGTTGGGTGGTTTGGTGGCTGGTTTGATGGTTGGTATAGAGGGTTGTGTGGTTGGGTGGTTGGTTTGATGGTTGGTATAGTGGGTTGGGTGGTTTAGTGGTTGGTTTGATGGTTGGTATAGTGGGTTGGGTAGTTTGGTGGTTGGTTTGATGGTTGGTATAGTGGGTTGTGTGGTTGGTTTGATCGTTTGTATAGTGGGTTGGGTGGTTTGGTGGTTGGTTTGATGGTTGGTATAGTGGGTTGAGTGGTTTGGTGGTTGGTATAGTGGGTTGTGTGGTTTGGTTGTTGGTTTGATGGTTGGTATAGTGGGTTGTGTGGTTGGGTGGCTGGTTTGATGGCTGGTATAGTGGGTTGTGTGGTTGGGTGGTTTGGTTTGATGGTTGGTATAGTGGGTTGGGTAGTTTGGTGGTTGGTTTGATGGTTGGTATAGAGGGTTGGGTAGTTTGGTGGTTGGTTTGATGGTTGGTATAGTGGGTTGTGTGGTTGGTTTGATCGTTTGTATAGTGGGTTGGGTGGTTTGGTGGTTGGTTTGATGGTTGGTATAGTGGGTTGGGTGGTTTGGTGGCTGGTTTGATGGTTGGTATAGTGGGTTGTGTGTTTTGGTGGTTGGTTTGATGGCTGGTATAGTGGGTTGTGTGGTTTGGTGGTTGGTTTGATGGTTGTTATAGTGGGTTGTGTGGTTTGGTGGCTGGTTTGATGGCTGGTATAGTGGGTTGGGTGGTTGGTTTGATGGTTGGTATAGTGGGTTGGGTGGTTTGGTGGCTGGTTTGATGGCTGGTATAGTGGGTTGTGTGGTTGGGTGGTTGGTTTGATGGTTGGTATAGTGGGTTGTGTGGTTGGGTGGTTGGTTTGATGGTTGGTATAGTGGGTTGGGTGGTTTGTTGGCTGGTTTGATGGCTGGTATAGTGGGTTGTGTGGTTGGGTGGTTGGTTTGATGGTTGGTATAGTGGGTTGGGTGGTTGGGTGGTTGGTTTGATGGTTGGTATAGTGGGTTGTGTGGTTGGGTGGCTGGTTTGATGGCTGGTATAGTGGGTTGTGTGGTTGGGTGGTTTGGTTTGATGGTTGGTATAGTGGGTTGGGTAGTTTGGTGGTTGGTTTGATGGTTGGTATAGAGGGTTGGGTAGTTTGGTGGTTGGATTGATGGTTGGTATAGTGGGTTGTGTGGTTGGTTTGATCGTTTGTATAGTGGGTTGTGTGGTTGGGTGGTTGGTTTGATGGTTGGTATAGTGGGTTGGGTGGTTTGGTGGCTGGTTTGATGGCTGGTATAGTGGGTTGTGTGGTTGGGTGGTTTGGTTTGATGGTTGGTATAGTGGGTTGGGTAGTTTGGTGGTTGGTTTGATGGTTGGTATAGAGGGTTGGGTAGTTTGGTGGTTGGTTTGATGGTTGGTATAGTGGGTTGTGTGGTTGGTTTGATCGTTTGTATAGTGGGTTGGGTGGTTTGGTGGTTGGTTTGATGGTTGGTATAGTGGGTTGGGTGGTTTGGTGGCTGGTTTGATGGTTGGTATAGTGGGTTGTGTGGTTTGGTGGCTGGTTTGATGGCTGGTATAGTGGGTTGGGTGGTTGGTTTGATGGTTGGTATAGTGGGTTGGGTGGTTTGGTGGCTGGTTTGATGGCTGGTATAGTGGGTTGTGTGGTTGGGTGGTTGGTTTGATGGTTGGTATAGTGGGTTGTGTGGTTGGGTGGTTGGTTTGATGGTTGGTATAGTGGGTTGGGTGGTTTGTTGGCTGGTTTGATGGCTGGTATAGTGGGTTGTGTGGTTGGGTGGTTGGTTTGATGGTTGGTATAGTGGGTTGGGTGGTTGGGTGGTTGGTTTGATGGTTGGTATAGTGGGTTGTGTGGTTGGGTGGCTGGTTTGATGGCTGGTATAGTGGGTTGTGTGGTTGGGTGGTTTGGTTTGATGGTTGGTATAGTGGGTTGGGTAGTTTGGTGGTTGGTTTGATGGTTGGTATAGAGGGTTGGGTAGTTTGGTGGTTGGATTGATGGTTGGTATAGTGGGTTGTGTGGTTGGGTGGCTGGTTTGATGGCTGGTATAGTGGGTTGAGTGGTTGGGTGGTTTGGTTTGATGGTTGGTATAGTGGGTTGGGTAGTTTGGTGGTTGGTTTGATGGTTGGTATAGAGGGTTGGGTAGTTTGGTGGTTGGATTGATGGTTGGTATAGTGGGTTGTGTGGTTGGGTGGCTGGTTTGATGGCTGGTATAGTGGGTTGAGTGGTTGGGTGGTTTGGTTTGATGGTTGGTATAGTGGGTTGGGTAGTTTGGTGGTTGGTTTGATGGTTGGTATAGAGGGTTGGGTAGTTTGGTGGTTGGTTTGATGGTTGGTATAGTGGGTTGGGTAGTTTGGTGGTTGGTTTGATGGTTGGTATAGAGGGTTGGGTAGTTTGGTGGTTGGTTTGATGGTTGGTATAGAGGGTTGGGTAGTTTGGTGGTTGGTTTGATGGTTGTTATAGTGGGTTGTGTGGTTTGGTGGCTGGTTTGATGGCTTGTATAGTGGGTTGGGTGGTTGGTTTGATGGTTGGTATAGTGGGTTGGGTGGTTTGGTGGCTGGTTTGATGGTTGGTATAGTGGGTTGTGTGTTTTGGTGGTTGGTTTGATGGCTGGTATAGTGGGTTGTGTGGTTTGGTGGTTGGTTTGATGGTTGTTATAGTGGGTTGTGTGGTTTGGTGGCTGGTTTGATGGCTGGTATAGTGGGTTGGGTGGTTGGTTTGATGGTTGGTATAGTGGGTTGGGTGGTTTGGTGGCTGGTTTGATGGCTGGTATAGTGGGTTGTGTGGTTGGGTGGTTGGTTTGATGGTTGGTATAGTGGGTTGTGTGGTTGGGTGGTTGGTTTGATGGTTGGTATAGTGGGTTGGGTGGTTTGTTGGCTGGTTTGATGGCTGGTATAGTGGGTTGTGTGGTTGGGTGGCTGGTTTGATGGCTGGTATAGTGGGTTGTGTGGTTGGGTGGTTTGGTTTGATGGTTGGTATAGTGGGTTGGGTAGTTTGGTGGTTGGTTTGATGGTTGGTATAGAGGGTTGGGTAGTTTGGTGGTTGGTTTGATGGTTGGTATAGTGGGTTGTGTGGTTGGGTGGCTGGTTTGATGGCTGGTATAGTGGGTTGTGTGGTTGGGTGGTTTGGTTTGATGGTTGGTATAGTGGGTTGGGTAGTTTGGTGGTTGGTTTGATGGTTGGTATAGAGGGTTGGGTAGTTTGGTGGTTGGTTTGATGGTTGGTATAGTGGGTTGGGTAGTTTGGTGGTTGGTTTGATGGTTGGTATAGAGGGTTGGGTAGTTTGGTGGTTGGTTTGATGGTTGGTATAGAGGGTTGGGTAGTTTGGTGGTTGGTTTGATGGTTGTTATAGTGGGTTGTGTGGTTTGGTGGCTGGTTTGATGGCTTGTATAGTGGGTTGGGTGGTTGGTTTGATGGTTGGTATAGTGGGTTGGGTGGTTTGGTGGCTGGTTTGATGGCTGGTATAGTGGGTTGTGTGGTTGGGTGGTTGGTTTGATGGTTGGTATAGTGGGTTGGGTGGTTGGGTGGTTGGTTTGATGGTTGGTATAGTGGGTTGTGTGGTTGGGTGGCTGGTTTGATGGCTGGTATAGTGGGTTGAGTGGTTGGGTGGTTTGGTTTGATGGTTGGTATAGTGGGTTGGGTAGTTTGGTGGTTGGTTTGATGGTTGGTATAGAGGGTTGGGTAGTTTGGTGGTTGGTTTGATGGTTGGTATAGTGGGTTGGGTAGTTTGGTGGTTGGTTTGATGGTTGGTATAGAGGGTTGGGTAGTTTGGTGGTTGGTTTGATGGTTGGTATAGAGGGTTGGGTAGTTTGGTGGTTGGTTTGATGGTTGTTATAGTGGGTTGTGTGGTTTGGTGGCTGGTTTGATGGCTTGTATAGTGGGTTGGGTGGTTGGTTTGATGGTTGGTATAGTGGGTTGGGTGGTTTGGTGGCTGGTTTGATGGTTGGTATAGTGGGTTGTGTGTTTTGGTGGTTGGTTTGATGGCTGGTATAGTGGGTTGTGTGGTTTGGTGGTTGGTTTGATGGTTGTTATAGTGGGTTGTGTGGTTTGGTGGCTGGTTTGATGGCTGGTATAGTGGGTTGGGTGGTTGGTTTGATGGTTGGTATAGTGGGTTGGGTGGTTTGGTGGCTGGTTTGATGGCTGGTATAGTGGGTTGTGTGGTTGGGTGGTTGGTTTGATGGTTGGTATAGTGGGTTGTGTGGTTGGGTGGTTGGTTTGATGGTTGGTATAGTGGGTTGGGTGGTTTGTTGGCTGGTTTGATGGCTGGTATAGTGGGTTGTGTGGTTGGGTGGCTGGTTTGATGGCTGGTATAGTGGGTTGTGTGGTTGGGTGGTTTGGTTTGATGGTTGGTATAGTGGGTTGGGTAGTTTGGTGGTTGGTTTGATGGTTGGTATAGAGGGTTGGGTAGTTTGGTGGTTGGTTTGATGGTTGGTATAGTGGGTTGTGTGGTTGGGTGGCTGGTTTGATGGCTGGTATAGTGGGTTGTGTGGTTGGGTGGTTTGGTTTGATGGTTGGTATAGTGGGTTGGGTAGTTTGGTGGTTGGTTTGATGGTTGGTATAGAGGGTTGGGTAGTTTGGTGGTTGGTTTGATGGTTGGTATAGTGGGTTGGGTAGTTTGGTGGTTGGTTTGATGGTTGGTATAGAGGGTTGGGTAGTTTGGTGGTTGGTTTGATGGTTGGTATAGAGGGTTGGGTAGTTTGGTGGTTGGTTTGATGGTTGTTATAGTGGGTTGTGTGGTTTGGTGGCTGGTTTGATGGCTTGTATAGTGGGTTGGGTGGTTGGTTTGATGGTTGGTATAGTGGGTTGGGTGGTTTGGTGGCTGGTTTGATGGCTGGTATAGTGGGTTGTGTGGTTGGGTGGTTGGTTTGATGGTTGGTATAGTGGGTTGTGTGGTTGGGTGGTTGGTTTGATGGTTGGTATAGTGGGTTGGGTGGTTTGGTGGCTGGTTTGATGGCTGGTATAGTGGGTTGTGTGGTTGGGTGGTTGGTTTGATGGTTGGTATAGTGGGTTGGGTGGTTGGGTGGTTGGTTTGATGGTTGGTATAGTGGGTTGAGTGGTTTGGTGGTTGGTATAGTGGGTTGTGTGGTTTGGTTGTTGGTTTGATGGTTGGTATAGTGGGTTGTGTGGTTGGGTGGCTGGTTTGATGGCTGGTATAGTGGGTTGTGTGGTTGGGTGGTTTGGTTTGATGGTTGGTATAGTGGGTGGGGTAGTTTGGTGGTTGGTTTGATGGTTGGTATAGAGGGTTGGGTAGTTTGGTGGTTGGTTTGATGGTTGGTATAGTGGGTTGTGTGGTTGGTTTGATCGTTTGTATAGTGGGTTGGGTGGTTTGGTGGTTGGTTTGATGGTTGGTATAGTGGGTTGGGTGGTTTGGTGGCTGGTTTGATGGTTGGTATAGTGGGTTGTGTGTTTTGGTGGTTGGTTTGATGGCTGGTATAGTGGGTTGTGTGGTTTGGTGGTTGGTTTGATGGTTGTTATAGTGGGTTGTGTGGTTTGGTGGCTGGTTTGATGGCTGGTATAGTGGGTTGGGTGGTTGGTTTGATGGTTGGTATAGTGGGTTGGGTGGTTTGGTGGCTGGTTTGATGGCTGGTATAGTGGGTTGTGTGGTTGGGTGGTTGGTTTGATGGTTGGTATAGTGGGTTGGGTAGTTTGGTGGTTGGTTTGATGGTTGGTATAGAGGGTTGGGTAGTTTGGTGGTTGGTTTGATGGTTGGTATAGTGGGTTGTGTGGTTGGGTGGCTGGTTTGATGGCTGGTATAGTGGGTTGTGTGGTTGGGTGGTTTGGTTTGATGGTTGGTATAGTGGGTTGGGTAGTTTGGTGGTTGGTTTGATGGTTGGTATAGAGGGTTGGGTAGTTTGGTGGTTGGTTTGATGGTTGGTATAGTGGGTTGGGTAGTTTGGTGGTTGGTTTGATGGTTGGTATAGAGGGTTGGGTAGTTTGGTGGTTGGTTTGATGGTTGGTATAGAGGGTTGGGTAGTTTGGTGGTTGGTTTGATGGTTGTTATAGTGGGTTGTGTGGTTTGGTGGCTGGTTTGATGGCTTGTATAGTGGGTTGGGTGGTTGGTTTGATGGTTGGTATAGTGGGTTGGGTGGTTTGGTGGCTGGTTTGATGGCTGGTATAGTGGGTTGTGTGGTTGGGTGGTTGGTTTGATGGTTGGTATAGTGGGTTGTGTGGTTGGGTGGTTGGTTTGATGGTTGGTATAGTGGGTTGGGTGGTTTGGTGGCTGGTTTGATGGCTGGTATAGTGGGTTGTGTGGTTGGGTGGTTGGTTTGATGGTTGGTATAGTGGGTTGGGTGGTTGGGTGGTTGGTTTGATGGTTGGTATAGTGGGTTGAGTGGTTTGGTGGTTGGTATAGTGGGTTGTGTGGTTTGGTTGTTGGTTTGATGGTTGGTATAGTGGGTTGTGTGGTTGGGTGGCTGGTTTGATGGCTGGTATAGTGGGTTGTGTGGTTGGGTGGTTTGGTTTGATGGTTGGTATAGTGGGTTGGGTAGTTTGGTGGTTGGTTTGATGGTTGGTATAGAGGGTTGGGTAGTTTGGTGGTTGGTTTGATGGTTGGTATAGTGGGTTGTGTGGTTGGTTTGATCGTTTGTATAGTGGGTTGGGTGGTTTGGTGGTTGGTTTGATGGTTGGTATAGTGGGTTGGGTGGTTTGGTGGCTGGTTTGATGGTTGGTATAGTGGGTTGTGTGTTTTGGTGGTTGGTTTGATGGCTGGTATAGTGGGTTGTGTGGTTTGGTGGTTGGTTTGATGGTTGTTATAGTGGGTTGTGTGGTTTGGTGGCTGGTTTGATGGCTGGTATAGTGGGTTGGGTGGTTGGTTTGATGGTTGGTATAGTGGGTTGGGTGGTTTGGTGGCTGGTTTGATGGCTGGTATAGTGGGTTGTGTGGTTGGGTGGTTGGTTTGATGGTTGGTATAGTGGGTTGTGTGGTTGGGTGGTTGGTTTGATGGTTGGTATAGTGGGTTGGGTGGTTTGGTGGCTGGTTTGATGGCTGGTATAGTGGGTTGTGTGGTTGGGTGGTTGGTTTGATGGTTGGTATAGTGGGTTGTGTGGTTGGGTGGTTGGTTTGATGGTTGGTATAGTGGGTTGGGTGGTTTGGTGGCTGGTTTGATGGCTGGTATAGTGGGTTGTGTGGTTGGGTGGTTGGTTTGATGGTTGGTATAGTGGGTTGGGTGGTTGGGTGGTTGGTTTGATGGTTGGTATAGTGGGTTGAGTGGTTTGGTGGTTGGTATAGTGGGTTGTGTGGTTTGGTTGTTGGTTTGATGGTTGGTATAGTGGGTTGTGTGGTTGGGTGGCTGGTTTGATGGCTGGTATAGTGGGTTGTGTGGTTGGGTGGTTTGGTTTGATGGTTGGTATAGTGGGTTGGGTAGTTTGGTGGTTGGTTTGATGGTTGGTATAGAGGGTTGGGTAGTTTGGTGGTTGGTTTGATGGTTGGTATAGTGGGTTGTGTGGTTGGTTTGATCGTTTGTATAGTGGGTTGGGTGGTTTGGTGGTTGGTTTGATGGTTGGTATAGTGGGTTGGGTGGTTTGGTGGCTGGTTTGATGGTTGGTATAGTGGGTTGTGTGTTTTGGTGGTTGGTTTGATGGCTGGTATAGTGGGTTGTGTGGTTTGGTGGTTGGTTTGATGGTTGTTATAGTGGGTTGTGTGGTTTGGTGGCTGGTTTGATGGCTGGTATAGTGGGTTGGGTGGTTGGTTTGATGGTTGGTATAGTGGGTTGTGTGGTTTGGTGGCTGGTTTGATGGTTGGTATAGTGGGTTGGGTGGTTGGGTGGTTGGTTTGATGGTTGGTATAGTGGGTTGTGTGGTTGGGTGGCTGGTTTGATGGCTGGTATAGTGGGTTGTGTGGTTGGGTGGTTTGGTTTGATGGTTGGTATAGTGGGTTGGGTAGTTTGGTGGTTGGTTTGATGGTTGGTATAGAGGGTTGGGTAGTTTGGTGGTTGGTTTGATGGTTGGTATAGTGGGTTGGGTAGTTTGGTGGTTGGTTTGATGGTTGGTATAGTGGGTTGTGTGGTTTGGTGGCTGGTTTGATGGCTTGTATAGTGGGTTGGGTGGTTGGTTTGATGGTTGGTATAGTGGGTTGGGTGGTTTGGTGGCTGGTTTGATGGCTGGTATAGTGGGTTGTGTGGTTGGGTGGTTGGTTTGATGGTTGGTATAGTGGGTTGTGTGGTTGGGTGGTTGGTTTGATGGTTGGTATAGTGGGTTGGGTGGTTTGGTGGCTGGTTTGATGGCTGGTATAGTGGGTTGTGTGGTTGGGTGGTTGGTTTGATGGTTGGTATAGTGGGTTGGGTGGTTGGGTGGTTGGTTTGATGGTTGGTATAGTGGGTTGAGTGGTTTGGTGGTTGGTATAGTGGGTTGTGTGGTTTGGTTGTTGGTTTGATGGTTGGTATAGTGGGTTGTGTGGTTGGGTGGCTGGTTTGATGGCTGGTATAGTGGGTTGTGTGGTTGGGTGGTTTGGTTTGATGGTTGGTATAGTGGGTTGGGTAGTTTGGTGGTTGGTTTGATGGTTGGTATAGAGGGTTGGGTAGTTTGGTGGTTGGTTTGATGGTTGGTATAGTGGGTTGTGTGGTTGGTTTGATCGTTTGTATAGTGGGTTGGGTGGTTTGGTGGTTGGTTTGATGGTTGGTATAGTGGGTTGGGTGGTTTGGTGGCTGGTTTGATGGTTGGTATAGTGGGTTGTGTGTTTTGGTGGTTGGTTTGATGGCTGGTATAGTGGGTTGTGTGGTTTGGTGGTTGGTTTGATGGTTGTTATAGTGGGTTGTGTGGTTTGGTGGCTGGTTTGATGGCTGGTATAGTGGGTTGGGTGGTTGGTTTGATGGTTGGTATAGTGGGTTGGGTGGTTTGGTGGCTGGTTTGATGGCTGGTATAGTGGGTTGTGTGGTTGGGTGGTTGGTTTGATGGTTGGTATAGTGGGTTGTGTGGTTGGGTGGTTGGTTTGATGGTTGGTATAGTGGGTTGGGTGGTTTGGTGGCTGGTTTGATGGCTGGTATAGTGGGTTGTGTGGTTGGGTGGTTGGTTTGATGGTTGGTATAGTGGGTTGGGTGGTTGGGTGGTTGGTTTGATGGTTGGTATAGTGGGTTGTGTGGTTGGGTGGCTGGTTTGATGGCTGGTATAGTGGGTTGTGTGGTTGGGTGGTTTGGTTTGATGGTTGGTATAGTGGGTTGTGTGATTGGGTGGCTGGTTTGATGGTTGGTATAGTGGGTTGGGTGGTTTGGTGGCTGGTTTGATGGTTGGTATAGAGGGTTGTGTGGTTGGGTGGTTGGTTTGATGGTTGGTATAGTGGGTTGGGTGGTTTAGTGGTTGGTTTGATGGTTGGTATAGTGGGTTGGGTAGTTTGGTGGTTGGTTTGATGGTTGGTATAGTGGGTTGTGTGGTTGGTTTGATCGTATGTATAGTGGGTTGGGTGGTTTGGTGGTTGGTTTGATGGTTGGTATAGTGGGTTGAGTGGTTTGGTGGTTGGTATAGTGGGTTGTGTGGTTTGGTGGTTGGTTTGATGGTTGGTATAGTGGGTTGTGTGGTTGGGTGGCTGGTTTGATGGCTGGTATAGTGGGTTGTGTGGTTGGGTGGTTTGGTTTGATGGTTGGTATAGTGGGTTGTGTGGTTGGGTAGTTGGTTTGATGGTTGGTATAGTGGGTTGGGTGGTTTGGTGGCTGGTTTGATGGTTGGTATAGAGGGTTGTGTGGTTGGGTGGTTGGTTTGATGGTTGGTATAGTGGGTTGGGTGGTTTGGTGGTTGGTTTGATGGTTGGTATAGTGGGTTGGGTAGTTTGGTGGTTGGTTTGATGGTTGGTATAGTGGGTTGTGTGGTTGGTTTGATCGTTTGTATAGTGGGTTGGGTGGTTTGGTGGTTGGTTTGATGGTTGGTATAGTGGGTTGGGTGGTTTGGTAGTTGGTTTGATGGTTGGTATAGTGGGTTGTGTGGTTTGGTGGTTGGTTTGATGGTTGGTATAGTGGGTTGTGTGGTTGGGTGGTTGGTTTGATGGTTGGTATAGTGGGTTGGGTGGTTTGGTGGTTGGTTTGATGGTTGGTATAGTGGGTTGGGTGGTTTGGTGGTTGGTTTGATGGTTGGTATAGTGGGTTGTGTGTTTTGGTGGTTGGTTTGATGGATGGTTTTGTGGTTGTTGTAGAGGTTGGAGATGTTGTGGTAGTTTGGTGTAGTAGTTAAACAAAAATAAAGAAAGCTGAGAATTACTCAACAGTCATGCAGAGTCAAAAAAAATAAAAAATAAAATTATAAAAAAAGAAGAAAAAAATCATAAAGAAATTAAATATTAAAAAAGAGAAAAACATAAAGAAAGAAAACTTGTCACCTTGCTGTCCAGCGTAGACAAGTTTTCTCTCTAGATTCTGAAGCTCTCCCACGTCGTTGCCACAGGCGGCAGTCAGCTGCAGTGGCTGCAGGAAAGCGTTTGGTGGCTGAAGTGAGTGAGGTGGCAGCGGAGGCACTTTGGCCACAGTGCGGTTTTGTTTCCAGTCGGATAGCTTGAGAGTTTCTTCACTCGGCGGTGGTGGCGCCTGCTTCTTCTTGCCTGGACCGCTGCTGCTCGCATGCAGCCTCTGAATCCTTATGACGTAGTAGAAGTTGGGTCCGTTGATTTCTTCTTCCTCCAAACTCACCCACGTGACCACCAATTCTCCAGCCTTTCCACTCCGTGCGCAAAAGTCTTGAGGGTTTTTGGCGGGAAGGCTTGCAGGGACATTGCACGAGGTGGTGACGTCAGTGAGCAAACCACGCCCAACTTTGTTTTCCGCAGCCAATGAGAATGAGTAGTTGAAGAAGGGGAGGAGTTTGAGTGTGACTGACTGCTGGTAGCTGGGTAGCTTGGTGGGTGGGTGCCACTTGCTGATGGTGCTACAATTTGTGGAACTATTATCAGCACCACAATAGTGTCTGGTGGCTCGGTAGAGGAGGGTGAAATGCGTGATAGGGGCGTGGTTCGAAGGACCAGGATGCCACGTGATCGTGGTGGAAGCTTCACTGCACGCCTTCAAGCGCACGTTGTATGGCTTGTCTGGGACATCTGTGCTTGGTGGTGGAGGCAAAGTGGTCAGTGGTGGAGACAAAGTGATGGTTGGTAGTGGTTGTTGATGGTTTGTGAAGGAATGTAGTGGATAAGGCTATGGCTTGTTCATAGGAGTGTTTGAAGTTGGTGGTATGAAGTGGAGGCTAGAGAGAGAATTGAAGGCTGGTATGATGAAATGTATAACAAGCCCCCTCCCAAGATGCCCACCTATAACGTCAACGAACACACCGCCCACATCTTGGTCAACCCCGTTGGAGGCCACACACTGCACCAGACCACCATGCTTCTTCAAGACAACTTTTGCTTCCTTCCACACACACATCGAAGCTCTGGTCTCCTTCTTCCCATCATCATCATCGACGCCGCAAACTTTAAGCGTCTCTCCACTCGCCACATGCCTCCACACCACTCGCAACCTTTCCTCTTCTCTTGGGTCCGTTTTCGCCCCACATTGGAGACTGAGTGATTGGTTCGCTTGCACACTCACGTGACTTGGAGGTTGCTTCTTCAGCCAATCGGAGATGATCTTTGTGGGATCTGTCAGTGTAGTGGAAGTTTATGATAAGACTTTTTAGGATCAGCCGTTTCAAGCAGTGCCAAGAATCACAAACAAACACAAACAAACACACACAAACACATACACACACAAACACATAAACACACACACCAGTGACCACCACACTAAAAACAGCTTGATCTTTTCCCAGCTTGTTCTCAGCGACACACGACCAGCCAGCACCTTCATCTTGCACTCTGGCGCTCTGCAGATTGGTGATTTGTCCTTCTTCACTTCGCCACCATCTCATTTTCCATTCATTCAAAAGCATTTACATATTCATTTCTCTTCATGCATCCCTCCCACACAGCCTCTCATCACCTTCATATACAAACTGCCTGCACCTCTCCCAGCCACCACCACCACGTTCCCTCGTGTCCGTGGTGGCATCGTCCACTTCACCAGCGGTTGTGGCGCTCCCACTGCCTTGCAAACCACCCTCATTGGCTGGCCCAGTGCCACTTTTATGACGTCAGAAGGCGCGTGCGTGAAGCTAGGAGGGTCAGCTGTGTGTGTGTGTGTGTCTTTGTTTGTCAGGGGTGTTTGTTCGTGTGTGTTTTTGTGTGTGTGTGTGTGTGGGTGTGTGTGTGTGTGTGTGTGTGTGTGTGTGTCTTTGTGTGTGTGTGTGTGTGTGTGTCTTTGTTTGTCTTTGTGTGTCAGGGGTGTTTGTTCGTGGGTGTTATAGGCGTGTGGGTGTTCGCGTTATTAGTTTGTGAATCGATGTTATATTAAAATAAGTAATTAATAAAAAAAGACTGTCTCTTCCACCTTTGACTTGCAACAGCACGTTAGTTAGGATGCATGCGTGCACGTTGCAAGCTCTGCATTGGAAGACACTGGTGTCGCTGCTGCTCACGTCGGTGATGATAATGATGCTACTGCTGTTGTTGTTTCTGTGGTCTTTGTTGATGTCAATGTTGCTGTTGATGTCGTTGCTGTTGATGTTGTTGCTGTTGTTGATGGAAATCTTTCCTGGTATAGAATCTGGGGTGACAGTTGTTCAACCACCATCTGTCTTCTCACCATACTTCATGGCTTTTACAGTGTTCCCATCATAATCAATATCATCCCACATTTTCTATAATAATTAACATTTTAACCTATTTTCTTTCATTATCATCATCATCATTTATTTTATATTCTAATCATAATTTTCATCATAATCTTAATTTTCATCATAATCATAATTTTTATCATAATCATAGTTTTCATCATAATCATAATTTTCATCATAATCATAATTTTCATCATAATCATAATTTTCATCATAATCATAATTTTCATCATAATCATAATTTTCATCATAATCATAATTTCCATCATAATCATAATTTTCATCATAATCATAATTTTCATCATAATCATAATTTTCATCATAATCATAATTTTCATTATAAACATCATCATCGTTTCTATTCATGAACCTCATCATCATCGTTTCTATTCATAAGCATCACCCTACTCACCATTCTCCACCTCTCACTAACCAAGAGGTTCAGCATTTCTGAACCATGAAATGGTGGGAAGGGGGTTTCCCAGGGCACTGCAGAACACTGTCGCCATGGCACTTCCTTCGTCAACAACCACGTTGGTGGGTTTAATCCTCCATGAGGGAGTGCCTGTGGTAGGGATGGAGTGGTTGTGGTAGGGATGGAGTGGTTGTGGTAGGGATGGAGTGGTTGTGGTAGGGATGGAGTGGTTGTGGTAGGAATGGAGTGAATGTGATATGGATGGAGTGTCTGTGGTAGGGATGGAGTGTCTGTGGTAGGGATGGAGTGGATGTGATATGGATGGAGTGGTTGTGGTAGGGATGGAGTGGTTGTGGTAGGGATGGAGTGGTTGTGGTAGGGATGGAATGGTTGTGGTAGGGATGGAGTGAATGTGATATGGATGGAGTGCCTGTGGTAAGGATGGAGTGGTTGTGGTAGGGAGGGAGTGAATGTGATATGGATGGAGTGTCTGTGGTAGGGATGGAGTGGATGTGATATGGATGGAGTGGTTGTGGTAGGGATGGAGTGGTTGTGGTAGGGATGGAGTGGTTGTGGTAGGGATGGAGTGAATGTGATATGGATGGAGTGTCTGTGGTAGGGATGGAGTGTCTGTGGTAGGAATGGAGTGGATGTGATATGGATGGAGTGGTTGCGGTAGGGATGGAGTGAATGTGATATGGATGGAGTGTCTGTGGTAGGGATGGAGTGTCTGTGGTAGGGATGGAGTGGTTGTGATAGGGATGGAGTGGTTGTGGTAGGGATGGAATGGTTGTGGTAGGGATGAAGTGGTTGTGGTTGGGATGGAGTGGTTAAGGTAGGGATAGAATGGTTGTGGTAGGAATGGAATGGTTGTGGTAGGGATGGAGTGGTTGTGGTAGGGATGGAGTGAATGTGATATGGATAGAGTGTCTGTGGTAGGGATGGAGTGTCTGTGGTAGGGATGGAGTGGATGTGATATGGATGGAGTGGATGTGATATGGATGGAGTGGTTGTGGTAGGGATGGAGTGGTTGTGGTAGGGATGGAGTGGTTGTGATAGGGATGGAGTGGTTGTGGTAGGAATGGAATGGTTGTGGTAGGGATGAAGTGGTTGTGGTTGGGATGGAGTGGTTAAGGTAGGGATAGAATGGTTGTGGCAGGAATGGAATGGTTGTGGTAGGGATGGAGTGGTTGTGGTAGGGATGGAGTGGTTGTAGTAGGGATGGAGTGGTTGTGGTAGGGATGGAGTGGTTGTGGTAGGGATGGAGTGGTTCTGGTAGGGATGGAGTGGTTGTGGTAGGGATGGAGTGGTTGTGGTAGGGATAGAGTGGTTGTGGTAGGGATGGAGTGGTTGTGGTAGGGATGGAGTGGTTGTGGTAGGGATGGAGTGGTTGTGGTAGGGATGGAGTGGTTGTGGTAGGATTAGAGTGGTTGTGGTAGGGATGGAGTGGTTGTAATAGGAATGGAGTGGTTGTGGTAGGGATGGAGTGGTTGTGGTAGGAATGGAGTGAATGTGGTAGGGATGGAATGGTTGTGGTAGGGATGGAGTGGTTGTGGTAGGGATGGAGTGGTTGTGGTAGGGATGGAGTGGTTGTGGTAGGGATGGAGTGGTTGTGGTAGGAATAGAGTGGTTGTGGTAGGGATGGAGTGGTTGTAATAGGAATGGAGTGGTTGTGGTAGGGATGGAGTGGTTGTGGTAGGAATGGAGTGAATGTGATATGGATGGAGTGTCTGTGGTAGGGATGGAGTGTCTGTGGTAGGGATGGAGTGGATGTAATATGGATGGAGTGGTTGTGGTAGGGATGGAGTGGTTGTGGTAGGGATGGAGTGGTTGTGATAGGGATGGAGTGGTTGTGGTAGGAATGGAATGGTTGTGGTGGGGATGAAGTGGTTGTGGTTGGGATGGAGTGGTTAAGGTAGGGATAGAATGGTTGTGGTAGGAATGGAATGGTTGTGGTAAGGATGGAGTGGTTGTGGTAGGGATGGAGTGGTTGTGGTAGGAATGGAGTGAATGTGATATGGATGGAGTGTCTGTGGTAGGGATGGAGTGTCTGTGGTAGGGATGGAGTGGATGTGATATGGATGGAGTGGTTGTGGTAGGGATGGAGTGGTTGTGGTAGGGATGGAGTGGTTGTGGTAGGGATGGAATGGTTGTGGTAGGGATGGAGTGAATGTGATATGGATGGAGTGCCTGTGGTAAGGATGGAGTGGTTGTGGTAGGGAGGGAGTGAATGTGATATGGATGGAGTGTCTGTGGTAGGGATGGAGTGGATGTGATATGGATGGAGTGGTTGTGGTAGGGATGGAGTGGTTGTGGTAGGGATGGAGTGGTTGTGGTAGGGATGGAGTGAATGTGATATGGATGGAGTGTCTGTGGTAGGGATGGAGTGTCTGTGGTAGGAATGGAGTGGATGTGATATGGATGGAGTGGTTGCGGTAGGGATGGAGTGAATGTGATATGGATGGAGTGTCTGTGGTAGGGATGGAGTGTCTGTGGTAGGGATGGAGTGGTTGTGATAGGGATGGAGTGGTTGTGGTAGGGATGGAATGGTTGTGGTAGGGATGAAGTGGTTGTGGTTGGGATGGAGTGGTTAAGGTAGGGATAGAATGGTTGTGGTAGGAATGGAATGGTTGTGGTAGGGATGGAGTGGTTGTGGTAGGGATGGAGTGAATGTGATATGGATAGAGTGTCTGTGGTAGGGATGGAGTGTCTGTGGTAGGGATGGAGTGGATGTGATATGGATGGAGTGGATGTGATATGGATGGAGTGGTTGTGGTAGGGATGGAGTGGTTGTGGTAGGGATGGAGTGGTTGTGATAGGGATGGAGTGGTTGTGGTAGGAATGGAATGGTTGTGGTAGGGATGAAGTGGTTGTGGTTGGGATGGAGTGGTTAAGGTAGGGATAGAATGGTTGTGGCAGGAATGGAATGGTTGTGGTAGGGATGGAGTGGTTGTGGTAGGGATGGAGTGGTTGTAGTAGGGATGGAGTGGTTGTGGTAGGGATGGAGTGGTTGTGGTAGGGATGGAGTGGTTCTGGTAGGGATGGAGTGGTTGTGGTAGGGATGGAGTGGTTGTGGTAGGGATAGAGTGGTTGTGGTAGGGATGGAGTGGTTGTGGTAGGGATGGAGTGGTTGTGGTAGGGATGGAGTGGTTGTGGTAGGGATGGAGTGGTTGTGGTAGGATTAGAGTGGTTGTGGTAGGGATGGAGTGGTTGTAATAGGAATGGAGTGGTTGTGGTAGGGATGGAGTGGTTGTGGTAGGAATGGAGTGAATGTGGTAGGGATGGAATGGTTGTGGTAGGGATGGAGTGGTTGTGGTAGGGATGGAGTGGTTGTGGTAGGGATGGAGTGGTTGTGGTAGGGATGGAGTGGTTGTGGTAGGAATAGAGTGGTTGTGGTAGGGATGGAGTGGTTGTAATAGGAATGGAGTGGTTGTGGTAGGGATGGAGTGGTTGTGGTAGGAATGGAGTGAATGTGATATGGATGGAGTGTCTGTGGTAGGGATGGAGTGTCTGTGGTAGGGATGGAGTGGATGTGATATGGATGGAGTGGTTGTGGTAGGGATGGAGTGGTTGTGGTAGGGATGGAGTGGTTGTGATAGGGATGTAGTGGTTGTGGTAGGAATGGAATGGTTGTGGTGGGGATGAAGTGGTTGTGGTTGGGATGGAGTGGTTAAGGTAGGGATAGAATGGTTGTGGTAGGAATGGAATGGTTGTGGTAGGGATGGAGTGGTTGTGGTAGGGATGGAGTGAATGTGATATGGATGGAGTGTCTGTGGTAGGGATGGAGTGTCTGTGATAGGGATGGAGTGGATGTGATATGGATGGAGTGGATGTAATATGGATGGAGTGGTTGTGGTAGGGATGGAGTAGTTGTGGTAGGGATGGAGTGGTTGTGATAGGGATGGAGTGGTTGTGGTAGGAATGGAATGTTTGTGGTAGGGATGAAGTGGTTGTGGTTGGGATGGAGTGGTTAAGGTAGGGATAGAATGGTTGTGGCAGGAATGGAATGGTTGTGGTAGGGATGGAGTGGTTCTGGTAGGGATGGAGTGGTTGTGGTAGGGATGGAGTGGTTGTGGTAGGGATGGAGTGGTTGTGGTAGGGATGGAGTAGTTGTGGTAGGGATGGAGTGGTTGTGGTAGGGATGGAATGGTTGTGGTAGGGATGGAGTGGTTGTGGTAGGGATGGAGTGGTTGTGGTAGGGATGGAGTGGTTGTGGTAGGGATGGAGTGGTTCTGGTAGGGATGGAGTGGTTGTGGTAGGGATGGAGTGGATGTGATATGGATGGAGTGTCTGTGGTAGGGATGGAGTGTCTGTGGTAGAGATGGAGTGGATGTGATATGGATGGAGTGGATGTGATATGGATGGAGTGGTTGTGGTAGGGATGGAGTGGTTGTGGTAGGGATAGAGTGGTTGTGGTAGGGATGGAGTGGTTGTGGTAGGAATGGAGTGAATGTGATATGGATGGAGTGTCTGTGGTAGGGATGGAGTGTCTGTGGTAGGGATGGAGTGGTCGATAAAAAGATGAAATAAATCTGGATGGATGCATGGAAAAATTGATGGATGATTGGATGAATAGAGGAATGGATGGATGGTTCAATAGGTAGATGAATGCATAGATGCATGGATGAATTGATGAAAGGATGGATTGTTGGATGCATGGATGGATGGACGCAAAATACACGAAAACTCACTCTCAACTTTTATTGAGAATTTTTTTTGATCTTTCGCTCTGTAATCCTCGTCATCATCCTCATCTGAAACCACCCCATTACCAGCTTTACACACGTACACGCCCCCACCTTCCAGAACAATCTCGCTGAAACTGAGTTCTTTATTTTGAACCAAAAAGCCTAAAGTCCCATCATCTCCCTGCTTGAACCAACTGACTTTTGGAATGGGACTGTTCGAGGAGAAAAATAGGAAAAAAGAAGGGCAAAAAGAGGTTAATGAGAATAAAAAGATTTTGAAAACTTCACAATTATAAGGGGTTGAGAGAGTTTAGAATGGTTGAGAGAGTTTAGAAAGGTCACTCACAAGCCGGCGAAAATACATTGTAGTTTCAAGGGGTCGCCCAGCAGAACAGTCTGCTTGCTGACCGAACTCGCCAACAGACGCGGTTTCCTTCTCTTGTGGAAGCGCATGTGATCTTTGCAGTAGAAGTTTGCATTGGGTTTTTGTTAAATCATGGAAAAAACAACAACCACAATAAAACCAGCAACTACAACCACATAAGCAAAAACAACCAAAACCACACAAGCAAAAAAACTAAAACCACACAAGCAACATCAGCAAAACCTTCCCAACAACCAAATGAAGGGAACTCGATTCTCTGGTCAGGTCCTTCCACATAGCTCCTCAATGCAGAGTTGTAGGACTTGCATGAGTAGACAAGAGAGTTGGTGGAAAAGGGGGCATGGTGGAAGGGAGTTGCTGTTGAGGAGTGGAAATGAGAAAGGGTTGATGGAGCAGAAGGGGGAGAGAGAGAAGGGGGAGAGAGAGAAGGGGGAGAGAGAGAAGGGGGAGAGAGAGAAGGGGGAGAGAGAGAAGGGGGAGAGAGAGGGTTGAAAGAGAGCGAATACACATCCGTGAGGAAAACGTTGGTGATGTAGAGACGGCCTGTGAAGAATGTAGAAAAACTTCTAAACTTCAGTTTTTATACACGTCCTTACAATAGATAAACTAACAATTTGCGTAAAAATCACCACAAAGATCCCTTTCCAAAGCCACACAGCTCCCTCTCACGAACCTCCTCTATCCATCTGCACTCTATCGTCACTCTCCAGTCTTCGAACCGACATCTTTCCATTCCGCTCACGTGACGTCACGCTCCATTGAACAGAGGCTTCAGGCCAGCTTTTGGTTGCCAGGCAACGCATGATGACGTAATTTCCGGTTACTTTCAGACGATGGATGATCATTTCCGGCCAGTTGATTGACGGTCTCTCGAGGTCTGTTTTTTTGTCAGATGTCGAGTGCATTAAGCGCTGCAGCACTTGCACTGCATCGGAAGCGAAACAAACACACATATACTAAAACAACAGACCTACCCTTTAATTTCATTTTCAATATTCAACAACAACAGCATTAAAAAAGCAAAACAACATCACAAAACAGCAAAGCCAATACAACACTATAAAACGCCAAGCATGCAACACCACAACTAACACGCCATCTTCAGATGCACCTCGTTGCCAACGAAGACTCCCATGCTGTTGTGCGCCAAGCACCGATAAGTTCCCTGCGAGGCAGTGTCAGCCTTTGCGATCAGCAGGCGTCTGTTGCTGCTTGAGCTGGAAACTAACAGCTGGAAATTGTTTTCTGTGTTCTTTGAATTGGTTTGTCGTTTTTTGAAGGTGATTTTGTAAAAGATTTTTTCTTTTTTATTGCCGACATTGGTTCGAGGAATGAAGTGGGAAGAAGAGTTAATAGGTTCAGAAATAAATGCTTTGTGACGTGGGTATTTAGTGAAGACTGAAAGAGGAGTATTTGAAGAAGTCATTGTGGTAGACGTAGCGTTTAGGCTTGTTTTATTGGTATATGTAGATGAAGTAGTAGCAGCGGAACTACTATAAATAGTAGTAGTAAAAGTAGTAGTAGTAGTAGCAGTAGTAGTAGTAGTAGTAGTAGTAGTAGTAGTAGTAGTAGTAGTAGTAGTAGTAGTAGTAGTAGTCATCGTAGTAGTAGTAGTAGTAGTAGTAGTAGTAGTAGTAGTAGTAGTAGTAGTAGTAGTAGTAGTAGTAGTATTATTATTATTATTAGTAGTAGTAGTAGTAGTAGTAGTAGTAGTAGTAGTAGTAGTAGTAGTAGTAGTAGTAGTAGTAGTAGTAGTAGTAGTAGTAGTAGTAGTAGTAGTAGTAGTAGTAGTAGTAGTAGTAGAATTAGTAGTTGTAGTAGTAGTAGTGGTAGTACTAGTTGTAGTCATTATAGAAGTAATAGTAGTAGTAGTTGTAGTAGTATTAGTTGTAGTAGTAGTAGTAGTAGTTGTAGTAGTATTAGTTGTAGTAGTAGTAGTAGTAGTAGTTGTAGTAGTAGTAGTTGTAGTAGTAGTAGTAGTATTAGTAGTCGCTGTAGTAGTTGTATTAGTAATAGGAGTAGTAGTCGTAGTATTTTTAGGAAGAGTAGTAGTAGCAGTAATAGGGGTGGAAGTGCTATTTTCAGTAGTTGAGTGTGTCTTTGCTACGCCTTCGTTTGAAGTGTTTGCAGAAAAGTGAGATTTGTTGTTGACAGCGTTGTTGCTGTAGTTATTGTGGTGGTTGTTATCGTCGTGGTTGTTATCGTCGTGGTTGTGATAGTCAAAGTTGTTTCCCTCAACTTCCATCTCTTCCATCTCCTCTTCATTTCTTTGCAATTCAACGCCATCTTTGAACCAGCGATACCTGAGGCATTACCAAGTCAATGAATTTCAAATCCACGATGATTGAATGCGACGAGATAGTGACAAAGAGAGACCTGGTCAGAGGACTTGCAACAGCAGCAGAGCAGGTCAGAGTGATCACCTGCTTCTCAACGTACGTTAATACACTTTGAGCCTTCCCAGAAGATAGTAACTTAGATGCAGCATTGTCTGTGTGAGCGGGTTGAAGCATAAAATAGTTGATTCAAAGTGTAGTTTGAATGTTTAAGTCACCTACTTGAAGCTTCAGTCGATACAACGAAAGCACAAAACACAAATACACAAAGTCTTTCCATCGCGCATCTATCTCACGCCACACCCTCTTATATATCATCTTTATTTTCATATTATGATATATAGGGGGGGGGGCATAATCATCAATTTCAAAATTTCATAACGTCTACTTAGCAGTGTTATTTTCGTAACGAAAACGAAAACGAAAACGACAATTCTGAATAATCGTTCCACGAAAACGAAAATAAAAACTAAATTTATTTTCAAAACGAAAACGAAAATAAAAACGATAATTATTTCCAAAACGAAACTGAAATAAAAACTATAATTATTTTCAAAACGGAAATTAAATAAATTTCAAAGTATGCCATAATATGGAAATGTATAATTTATATAAAAATAGATGTCTATGTTATAAACATTATATTTGGGCTTTATGAAATTAGCGCCATTTATAAAACGTTCTTTTATTACCGCTTCGCTTTGTCAATTAAATTATCACTTATTTTAATCGTAAATTTGTTATTATATTTCAAATTTGTCATTACTCAATAATTTACGCACTCAATTCATATAATATTTCAATTGACTGTTAATTTTTGAAACTTATTTTTTGTTAATATACAGTTCTATTTTACTGTTTCATTTTATGATCAATTAATTTTGTTAGATATAAAAAATAGTGTTTAAAGTTTTAAATTAATATATTTTCAAAACTAAAATAAAAATGAAAACTTTAATTATTTTCAAAACTGAAACGAAAATAAAAACTTTAATTATTTTCAAAACGAAAACGAAAATAAAAACTTTAATTATTTTCAAAACGAAAACGAAAATAAAAACTATAATTAATTCCAAAACGAAACTGAAATAAAAACTATAATTATTTTATGAAACGAAAATAACACTGCTACTTAGGACATTATTAACACTAACAATACAAGAAGTTTGTCACAAAATTAATTTTTTATGTCAAAAATAAACCTCCACCCACCCGTGATTGAAAAAAAAACGCAAAATGGGAGATTTTAAACCTTTTATTCACTAGGAAACACATTTTTTTGAACTTTTAAAAACTTTTTATAAAAATATTTTAATCTTTCTTGGTTGATACTTAAATTTATTTTTTTATAATTAAACTTTTTCATTTGCAGTGAAAGTATCTTTTTTTTATCTCAACAGACATAAAAGTTCGAGTCTTTTTCGCTTCTTTTTATAAAACAGCTTTTTTTTTATTTAAACTTAGCTTTCTTTTATTTACTCTAGTTAAGTTTTGATTGCTTATTTTGCTTGAACCGTTGCTTTGAAGCTTCCGAAGACGGGATCTGTCCATATCTAGGCTGCTGGCTCTTTTATACGAGGATGGATCTACTGATTGCATTCAATTTACTAGTTTCTTTAGTCTATGGTTCACCTTACCACACTGCCTTTCCATTCCAAGGTTGTGAACAAGAGTGTCATCGATTTCAGAAGCCTGCTCACTGATTGGGTACTCCATAGGTAAAACCTCTTCATCAATGTCTTAGTCTCTCTTTTTCCTATCTAAAACCGTCTTGAGAAAGAGGCTGCATGAGAAAAATTAACTTATAGACTTACTCAAAGTGCTCAACTGCTGCTTCTGACACCAAATGCACATCCAAGTCGAAAAACACCACCAGAACAACTTGAAATAGGGAGGTTCCATAACTTCTCTGACTAGACAGGCTAGGCGATTGTTTATCTGTGGGTTTTGACTTGAGAACTCAGTGAGATCACTGAAGTGGTGAATAAAAACTGTTGTTGCTTTAGAAAAAACCATAATTTGTTGTCTTTGTAAAAAAACAGCCCACTGGATACCATTATTTACTCAAGGCTGAGCTCACGAGCCACCAACGGAAGACACATGTCAAGTGCCTGTCTAACTCCACTAGAATTTTGTGATATTTTGAAATTGATGATTATGCCCCCCCCCCCAATATTTCATCTTCATTTTCATAATATGAAGATGAAGATGATATAAGAGGGTGTGGCGTGGGATAGATGCGCGATGGAAAGAATTTGTGTGTTTGTGTTTTGTGCTTTCAATATTCCAATCGGTTCAAAAGTTATTCATCTTTTAAAATAAAAAAATAGAACTTTTAGGAGAACTATGTACAGCGCTGTTTGAACTGAATAAATATGCGTTTCATAGACTTGACTTTGAGAGTTTGTTTAAAAAGAAATTAGCAAAGTAAATCAGCATTTTACACATTAGCAGTTAACCTACAACCTTGAGAGTCTAACTTTTTCCCTATACTTTTTAAGGGAAGTATTCTACTCATCTTTAAATTTGCTATTGGTCCTGCACTTAAATGAGTGAAAGTTATAGCGTATATATTTTTTAATGAATTTATTTATTAAAAACCGATTTCTTAAGATCTTTTGGTGAAATTTTAATTTTACTTTATCGTAAATTATATTTATCAATATGTTTTCATATTTAGAGTAACAATTTCTCATTTTAAGATGAGTAGAATCTTACTCTATCACCTCTTTTAGATATTTTTGCTCCATTTAAAACTTTCCGGTATCGTCTGTCCTCTAAAAAATCCCCATGGTATGATTGTGAGTGCACGACTTCTAAGCGACTAGTTCGCAAGTATGAACGAGTTTATCGATCTACTCTCTTTGTATCCTGTTTGAATAAAAGGCGAAATTGTTTCTCTTCTTATCGCCCTCTCCTTTTTAATAAACACTCTTCGTTTTTAAGAAATTCTCTTTCTCCAATTCTAAAAATAGGTGGTCTTCTTTATCTAAAGGTTTACATAAAAACTCTCCTCCTCCATCTTTCTCTCCTGATGACTATCTTGAATTTCTAACTAATAAAATATCTAATATTAGATCTTCGTCTAATAATAGGCCTACACCCTCTTTTATTAAGTTCACTTCTGAATCATTTTCATCCTTCTCTCCTATCACATTGGACCACCTTACAAATATAATTAATTCTATGTCTCCCACATCTTATTCGACAAGGTTGGCCACACAAGACTCATCCACAAACTAGAGCACTATGGTATCAACGGCAAAACGAATAGGTGGATCGCTAGCTTCCTGTCCAATCGCAGTCAAAGGGTAGTCTTCGAAGGAAAGTCATCATATGAAGGAATTGTCCTATCAGGCGTCCTCCAGGGATCGGTTCTCGGGCCAAGTCTCTTCCTATATTACATCAACGATCTACCAACAGAACTCTCTTCTGAGATGAGACTTTTTGCAGACGACACCATAACATACCTCACCGTCACCAAACCCGAAGATGCTGCTCGCCTCCAGGAGGACCTGAACCTACTCGCACAATGGGGACAGAAATGGATGATGGAATTCCACCCCAAGAAATGCCAAGTCCTGTCAATCACCCGCAAGCAACAACCCTTACTTTTTATTCTTTATACCTCGGAACTACCTAATATTATTTCGTCATCTTCTCTAAACAGTCATATTTATGCTGACGACTCCTATATTTATGCATCTTTCACTGACTCTTCTCTTGACCTTACTGTTAATAAAATAACTCTCTGTCTTCAATCTATAATCTCTTGGGCTTCTTCTATGTTTCTCAAACTTAATCCGGACAAATTTGAACTCATATATTTCAATAAAAAATCAAAGTCTTTACTATCTCTTCCTTCTTTAGTTTTGCCTCCCCCCTCTTCACTCTCTCTAAACCCTTCATCTTCCATTCGTAGCCTTGGTTTTATTTTTGATTCTAACTTGTCTTTAGCTCCTCAAATTCTATCTGTCTCTAAATCTTGTTACTTCCACATTCGTCGTATTAAACAGCTTCTTCCTTTTCTCGATGATCCTACCCTACAACTTCTTTTATCTTCTCTAGTTCTGTCCAGGATTGATTATTGCAACTCTCTTTACTATGTTCTCCCTGATACTACTTTTGCTCCTCTAAATAAAAAACTTTAATTGTGCTGCTCGTCTTGTTGCTCGTGCTCCTAAGTTTTCTCACATTTCTCTTTATCTTTGTTTGTTACATTGGTTACCTTCGAGATCTAGAGTGACTTTTAAAATATGCCTAAATAGGTTTAAAATTCATAACTGTACTGCTCCAATTTATCTTAAAAATCTATTTAAACAACCCCCTTAATCTGGTCTAAGATCATCTACCTTTAAGCGTTCTTTTCGTTTTCCAGTTAAACACTCTTTTGCTAAACGTTCTTTTTCTTACTGTGGTCCTCTTTTATGGAATTCTTTACCTTCTTCTCTAACTTCAACTAAGTCACTCATAACTTTCCGTCGAGGCCTGAAGACGTACTTGTTTGGGACGTGATGGCTGAGCGCTTTTGTTCACTTAGTAAAGGGCGCTATACAAATCATTAGTGATTGATTGATTGAGAATGCAAACCAGTGTTGTTACAGTTAACTGTAACTGTTACTGAAAGGATAAATTAACTGAAAAATATGATTCAGTTAACTGTAACTGTAACTATTATTCAATGCATAACTGTAACTAAAATAGAAACTGAAAAACAAGAATACTAACTGAATAGTAACTAAAAAAAGATCTATTTAAAAAAATAGGAAGCGCTACAAGATAAAACATTGACGGATGCATGTTATTGAGTAATAATAAAATTAATTTATTTTATTATGTTTTTCAACATAAGTTGCATCTGAAGAGACTTTTTTCTTGCTAACTATGTGTCCTGACAAGCAGAATAGACGTTCACATGGAACTGTACTTGCAGGAGATGACAATTACTTTCTTGCCAGTTTCGCAAAAGCCGGATATGCCCCTTTGTGTTGTTGCCACCAAACAAGAAAACAACTCTCAAAGCCTACTTCAGATTATGTTCTATAACGTTGAATTATTGACTTTGTCATCATTGAGGTATCTTCATCTTCAGAATCTGAAGCTATATATTTTCGTAGTCTTTTGTTTGGTGAAGGCTGTATAGTTTTAAATTTTTTCTTCTTTTTCTAGTTTCTCCAGCTCTTTCATCTTTTTGAAGATATTTAAAGTTTTTAAATCAAGGGTCTAACGATGTGGCAATTTTTAAACATTGGATATTTTAATTCAACTTTCTCTGTTTCAGTTCAGAAAGAAAATTCTCTTCAAAATGAATGAAATAAGCTGGATCATTTTCTGAACTGCATAATTCTTGTGTAAGGTGGCAAATCGCATGTAAAACTATTAACCATGTTGCGTATTTTTCATCCCCTAGAGTTCTGTTGCAAATCTACAAGGAATGAGAAGTTTTTTGATAAGATTGAATTTTTCCCATTTTTTTGTTGACCGTAATAATAATAATAATAATAATGACGAGCATTATTATAGTGGCGTATAACCGAACGAACTTTTAAACCATTTAGGCTGCATATTTTAATTTGCTTTTATGGGTTACTAGGGCATTGGTTGCACTCGAACCTAGGACCTTTCATTATTGGTCAAGCGGAGAGTCGCTACCAACTCGGCTTCCCGTTCAACAAAAACATCAAATTGTGTTCACTTGCTGACAATGTAGCCAAACATTTTGTAAACTTCTGTAAAAGTTTTACATGCATTTCAATTTTTAAATGCGTTAAAATTTTGTTAATGCGTTAAAATTGTGTAAATGCGTTAAAATTGTGTAAATGCGTTAAAATTTTGTAAATGCGTTAAAATTTTCATCGGTGTTAATTCATCAACGCGTTAATTGAAAGTTAACGTAGATTAAAGCACAGCTCTAATATATATGTATGTTAAACACAAATTATATTCGTTGGGCATCTTTGTAACTCTAAACGTGTGCCTCACTTGATTCATGGTTCTATAACTTGTTTTCCAATTGTTGACACCCTCTGAACCAAGCGCATCGTTTTTGGATTTTCTAGTTGTAAACAATTTTGAATAACAACTGCGCACCCAACC
>OX030962.1:535121-550121 GCA_943735955.1 Piscicola geometra
GTGGTTGTGGTAGGGATGGAGTGAATGTGATATGGATGGAGTGTCTGTGGTAGGGATGGAGTGTCTGTGGTAGGGATGGAGTGGATGTGATATGGATGGAGTGGTTGTGGTAGGGATGGAATGGTTGTGGTAGGGATGGAGTGGTTGTGATAGGGATGGAGTGGTTGTGGTAGGAATGGAATGGTTGTGGTAGGGATGAAGTGGTTGTGGTTGGGATGGAGTGGTTAAGGTAGGGATAGAATGGTTGTGGTAGGAATGGAATGGTTGTGGTAGGGATGGAGTGGTTGTGGTGGGGATGGAGTGAATGTGAAATGGATGGAGTGTCTGTGGTAGGGATGGAGTGTCTGTGGTAGGGATGGAGTGGATGTGATTTGGATGGAGTGGATGTGATATGGATGGAGTGGTTGTGGTAGGGATGAAGTGGTTGTGGTAGGGATGGAGTGGTTGTGATGGGGATGGAGTGGTTGTGGAAGGAGTGGAATGGTTGTGGTAGGGATGAAGTGGTTGTGGTTGGGATGGAGTGGTTAAGGTAGGGATAGAATGGTTGTGGCAGGAATGGAAGGGTCGTGGTAGGGATGGAGTGGTTGTGGTAGGGATGGAGTGGTTGTGGTAGGGATGGAGTGGTTGTGATAGGGATGGAGTGGTTGTGGGAGGAATGGAGTGAATGTGATATGGATGGAGTGTCTGTGGTAGGGATGGAGTGTCTGTGGTAGGGATGGAGTGGATGTGATATGGATGGAGTGTCTGTGGTAGGGATGGAGTGTCTGTGGTAGGGATGGAGTGGATGTTATATGGATGGAGTGGTTATGGTAGGGATGGAGTGGTTGTGGTAGGGATGGAGTGGTTGTGGTAGGGATGGAATGGTTGTGGTAGGGATGGAGTGAATGTGATATGGATGGAGTGCCTGTGGTAAGGATGGAGTGGTTGTGGTAGGGATGGAGTGAATGTGATATGGATGGAGTGTCTGTGGTAGGGATGGAGTGTCTGTGGTAGGAATGGAGTGGATGTGATATGGATGGAGTGGTTGTGGTAGGGATGGAGTAAATGTGATATGGATGGAGTGTCTGTGGTAGGGATGGAGTGTCTGTGGTAGGGATGGAGTGGATGTGATATGGATGGAGTGGTTGTGGTAGGGATGGAGTGGTTGTGGTAGGGATGGAGTGGTTGTGATAGGGATGGAGTGGTTGTGGTAGGGATGGAATGGTTGTGGTAGGAATGGAATGGTTGTGGTAGGGATGAAGTGGTTGTGGTTGTGATGGAGTGGTTAAGGTAGGGATAGAATGGTTGTGGGAGGAATGGAATGGTTGTGGTAGGGATGGAGTGGTTGTGGTAGGGATGTAGTGGTTGTGGTAGGGATGGAGTGGTTGTGGTAGGGATGGAGTGGTTGTGGTAGGGATGGAGTGGTTCTGGTAGGGATGGAGTGGTTGTGGTAGGGATGGAATGGTTAAGGTAGGGATAGAATGGTTGTGGTAGGAATGGAATGGTTGTGGTAGGGATGGAGTGGTTGTGGTAGGGATGGAGTGAATGTGAAATGGATGGAGTGTCTGTGGTAGGGATGGAGTGGTTGTGGTAGGAATGGAGTGAATGTGATATGGATGGAGTGTCTGTGGTAGGGATGGAGTGTCTGTGGTAGGGATGGAGTGGATGTGATATGGATGGAGTGGTTGTGGTAGGGATGGAGTGAATGTGATATGGATGGAGTGTCTGTGGTAGGGATGGAGTGTCTGTGGTAGGGATGGAGTGGATGTGATATGGATGGAGTGGTTGTGGTAGGGATGGAATGGTTGTGGTAGGGATGGAGTGGTTGTGATAGGGATGGAGTGGTTGTGGTAGGAATGGAATGGTTGTGGTAGGGATGAAGTGGTTGTGGTTGGGATGGAGTGGTTAAGGTAGGGATAGAATGGTTGTGGTAGGAATGGAATGGTTGTGGTAGGGATGGAGTGGTTGTGGTGGGGATGGAGTGAATGTGAAATGGATGGAGTGTCTGTGGTAGGGATGGAGTGTCTGTGGTAGGGATGGAGTGGATGTGATTTGGATGGAGTGGATGTGATATGGATGGAGTGGTTGTGGTAGGGATGAAGTGGTTGTGGTAGGGATGGAGTGGTTGTGATGGGGATGGAGTGGTTGTGGAAGGAGTGGAATGGTTGTGGTAGGGATGAAGTGGTTGTGGTTGGGATGGAGTGGTTAAGGTAGGGATAGAATGGTTGTGGCAGGAATGGAAGGGTCGTGGTAGGGATGGAGTGGTTGTGGTAGGGATGGAGTGGTTGTGGTAGGGATGGAGTGGTTGTGGTAGGGATGGAGTGGTTGTGGTAGGGATGGAGTGGTTCTGGTAGGGATGGAGTGGTTGTGGTAGGGATGGAGTGGTTGTGGTAGGGATGGAGTGGTTGTGGTAGGGATTGAGTGGTTGTGGTAGGGATGGAGTGGTTGTGGTAGGGATGGAATGGTTGTGGTAGGGATGGAGTGGTTGTGGTAGGGATGGAGTGGTTGTGGTAGGGATGGAGTGGTTGTGGTAGGGATGGAGTGGTTCTGGTAGGGATGGAGTGATTGTGGTAGGGATGGAGTGAATGTGATATGGATGGAGTGTCTGTGGTAGGGATGGAGTGTCTGTGGTAGAGATGGAGTGGATGTGATATGGATGGAATGGATGTGATATGGATGGAGGGGTTGTGGTAGGGATGGAGTGGTTGTGGTAGGGATAGAGTGGTTGTGGTAGGGATGGAGTGGTTGTGGTAGGGATGGAGTGGTTGTGGTAGGGATGGAGTGGTTGTGGTAGGGATGGAGTGGTCGATAAAAAGAGGAATAAATCTGGATGGATGCATGGAAAAATTGATGGATGATTGGATGAATAGAGGAATGGATGGATGGTTCAATAGGTAGATGAATGCATAGATGCATGGATGAATTGATGAAAGGATGGATTGTTGGATGCATGGATGGATGGACGCAAAATACACGAAAACTCACTCTCAACTTTTATTGAGAATTTTTTTTGATCTTTCGTTCTGTAATCCTCGTCATCATCATCCTCATCTGAAACCACCCCATTACCAGCTTTACACACGTACACGCCCCCACCTTCCAGAACAATCTCGCTGAAACTGAGTTCTTTATTTTGAACCAAAAAGCCTAAAGTCCCATCATCTCCCTGCTTGAACCAACTGACTTTTGGAATGGGACTGTTAGTGGCGAAAAATAAGAAAAAAGAAGGGCAGAGAGAGGTGAATGAGAATAAAAAGATTTTGAAAACTTCACAATTATAAGGGGTTGAGAGAGTTTAGAATGGTTGAGAGAGTTTAGAAAGGTCACTCACAAGCCGGCGAAAATACATTGTAGTTTCAAGGGGTCGCCCAGCAGAACAGTCTGCTTGCTGACCGAACTCGCCAACAGACGTGGTTTCCTTCTCTTGTGGAAGCGCATGTGATCTTTGCAGTAGAAGTTTGCATTGGGTTTTTGTGAAATCATGGAAAAAACAACAACCACAATAAAACCAGCAACTACAACTACATAAGCAACAACAACCAAAACCACACAAGCAAAAAAACTAAAACCACACAAGCAAAAAAACTAAAACCACACAAGCAACATCAGCAAAACCTTCCCAACAACCAAATGAAGGGAACTCGATTCTCTGGTCAGGTCCTTCCACATAGCTCCTCAATGCAGAGTTGTAGGACTTGCATGAGTAGACAAGAGAGTTGGTGGAAAGGGGGGCATGGTGGAAGGGAGTTGCTGTTGAGGAGTGGAAATGAGAAAGGGTTGATGGAGCAGGAGTCGATGGTTCAGTATGTGTGTTGAGTGATTGCTTGTTGGTGGAATGCTTTTTTGGAGAGATAATTGAAAGAATGTCAGAAAGTGGAGAAGGAGAAGTGAGAGAAGGGGGAGAGAGAGAAGGGGGAGAGAGAGGGTTGGAAGAGAGCGAATACACATCCGTGAGGAAAACGTTGGTGATGTAGAGACGGCCTGTGAAGAATGTAGAAAAACTTCTAAACATCAGTTTTTATACACGTCCTTACAATAGATAAACTAACAACTTGCGTAAAAATCACCACAAAGATCCCTTACCCAAGCCACACAGCTCCCTCTCACGAACCTCCTCTATCCATCTGCACTCTATCGTCGCTCTCCAGTCTTCGAACCGACATCTTTCCATTCCGCTCACGTGACGTCACGCTCCATTGAACAGAGGCTTCGGGCCAGCTTTTGGTTGCCAGGCAACGCATGATGACGTAATTTCCGGTTACTTTCAGACGATGGATGATCATTTCCGGCCAGTTGATTGACGGTCTCTCGAGGTCTGTTTGTTTGTCAGATGTCGAGTGCATTAAGCGCTGCAGCACTTGCACTGCTCGGAAGCGAAACAAACACACATATACTAAAACAACAGACCTACCCTTTAATTTCATTTTCAATATTCAACAACAACAGCATTAAAAAAGCAAAACAACATAACAAAACGTCAAGCATGCAACACCACAACTAACACGCCATCTTCAGATGCACCTCGTTGCCAACGAAGACTCCCATGCTGTTGTGCGCCAAGCACCGATAAGTTCCCTGCGAGGCAGTGTCAGCCTTTGCGATCAGCAGGCGTCTGTTGCTGCTTGAGTTGGCAACTAACAGCTGGAGATTGTTTTCTGTGTTCTTTGAATTGGTTTGTCGTTTTTTGAAAGTGATTTTGTGAGAGATTTTTTCTTTTTTATTGCCAACATTGGTTCTAGGAATGAAGTGAGAAGAAGAGTTAATTGGTTCAAAAATAAATGCTTTGTGACGTGGGTATTTAGTGGAGACTGAAAGAGGAGTATTAGAAGAAGTAATTGTGGTAGACGTAGCGTTTAGGCTAGTTTTATTGGTATATGTTGATGAAGTAGTAGCAGAGGAACTACTATAAATAGTAGTAGTAAAAGTAGTAGTAGTAGTAGTAGTAGTAGTAGTAGTAGTCGTAATAGTAGTAGTTGTAGTAGTAGTAGAAGTAATAGTAGTAGTAGTAGTAGTAGTAGTAGTAGTAGTAGTAGTAGTAGTAGTAGTAGTAGTAGTAGTAGTAGTAGTAGTAGTAGTAGTAGTAGTAGTAGTAGTAGTAGTAGTAGTAGTAGTATTAGTAGTAGTAGTAGTAATATTAGTAATAATAGTAGTAGTAGTATTAGTAGTAGTAGTAGTAGTAGTAGTAGTAGTAGTAGTAGTAGTAGTAGTAGTAGTAGTAGTAGTACTAGTAGTAGTAGTAGTAGTAGTAGTAGTAGTAGTAGTAGTAGTAGTAGTAGTAGTAGTAGTAGTAGTAGTAGTAGTAGTAGTAGTAGTAGTAGTAGTAGAAGTAGTAGTAGTAGTAAAAGTAGTAGTAGTAGTAGTAGTAGTAGTAGTAGAAGTTGTAGTAGTAGTAGTTGTAGTAGTAGTAGTAGTAGTAGTAGATATCGTAGTAGTAGTAGTAGTAGTAGTAGTAGTAGTAGTAGTAGTAGTAGTAGTAGTAGTAGTAGTAGTAGTAGTAATAATAGTAGTAGTATTAGTAGTCGCTGTAGTAGTTGTATTAGTAATAGGAGTAGTAGTCGTAGTATTTGTAGGAAGAGTATTAGTAGCAGTAATAGGGGTGGAAGTGCTATTTTCAGTAGTTGAGTGTGTCTTTGCTACGCCTTCGTTTGAAGTGTTTGGAGAAAAGTGAGATTTGTTGTTGACAGCGTTGTTGCTGTAGTTATTGTGGTGGTTTTTATCGTCGTGGTTGTGATAGTCAAAGTTGTTTCCCTCAACTTCCATCTCTTCCATCTCCTCTTCATTTCTTTGCAATTCAACGCCATCTTTGAACCAGCGATACCTGAGGCATTACCAAGTCGATGAATTTCAAATCCACGATGATTGAATGCGACGAGATAGTGACAAAGAGAGACCTGGTCAGAGGACTTGCAGCAGCAGCAGCAGAACAGGTCAGAGTGATCAGCTGGTTCTCAACGTACGTTAATACACTAGGAGCCTTCCCAGAGGATAGTAACTTAGATGCAGCATTGTCTGTGTGAGCGGGTTGAAGCATGAAATAGTTTATTCAAAGTGAGTTTGAATATTTAAGTCACCTACTTGAAGCTTCAGTCGATACAACGAAAGCACAAAACAAAAATACACAAAGTCTTTCCATCGCGCATCTATCCCACGCCACACCCTCTTATATATCATCTTCATCTTCATATTATGAAAATGAAGATGATATATAGGGGGGGACATAATCATCGATTTCAAAATTTCAAAACGTCCACTTAGGACATGATAAACACTAACAATACAAGAAGTTTGACACAAAAATTAATTTTTTAGGTCAAAAATAAACCCCCCCCCCCCCCGTGATCGAAAAAACATAAAATGGGAGATGTTAAACCTTTTATTCACTAGAAAACACATTTTTTTGAACTTTTAAAAACTTGTTATAAAAATATTTTTATCTTTCATGGTTGATATTTAAATTTATGATTAAAAATTAAACTTTTTGATTTGCAGTGAAAGTATCTTTTTTTGATCTCAACAGACATAAAAATTCGAGCCTTTTTCGCTTCTTTTTATAAAACAGCTTTTAAAAAAATGTAAACTTAGCTTTCTTTCTTTTACTCTAGTTAAGTTTTGAATGCTTATTTTGCTTGACCCGTTGCTTTGAAGCCCCTGAAAGACGGGATCTGTCTCTAGGCTGCTGGCTCTTTTATAGGATGATGGATCTACTGACTGCATTCAATTTACTAGTTTCTTTAGTCCATGGTTCCCTTTACCACACTGCCTTTCCATTCCAAGGTTATGAACAAGAGTGTCATCGATTTCAAAAGCCTGCTCACTGATTGGGAAAAACAATGCAAGCGGATGCTCACTGCTGACAACCGTAATATCGACCGCTCATGTTAGCAGCGTCGTCGTAAGTCTGAGCTCTGAGGTTTTCTATAGGTAGCATAATTCTGATCAATAATTTTTTTACTACAGCAGATAAGGTTTTTCTGGTCGTGTCTGGTGGGCTAAACAAACCAATAAACAGTTCATTAACATTTAGGGTTTCATCAACAAAACGAATGTTTATCGATTCCTGCTATAACCATTGCTGTCTTGTGTGCCGTCAACCACAACACCAAACTGGCATAGCATGATAGTGCACAGTATGTTTCTAACGATAGAATGAGCTAAAAGCATCAGCATTTAATTTTGGCAGTCATGTGATATAAAACTTGTGGTTTGATTTAACCACAACTTTAGTTAATGTTCGAAGCCTTTTGAAATTCATTAACTTTGGTTCATCTAAAAAATTGAATGGGTCGATATTAAGGTGGACCTCAGAACCCCCATATGAATATCGCCCATACAAAATAAGTAACACAATATGAATGATTTTTTATTAAAATGTAAATCTGTCTGCTTGCAAAAAGTGAACCGATCTTTTCTGAAAAGTATCCTGAATGTCTGCTTGCGAAAATTGAAAAATCAGAAATTTAATTTTTATAAATATAATTCACTTATTTAAATCCATAAATATAAAAAGAAGAGTAGGTGGAAGAGTATTTGAGTAAGCAAAGAATAGTTATCACTATAACTACGTCTACCCAAAATATATTACTGAATAAAAATTCTGTTTCATGCTATGGTATGCTTGTATTAAGATAAAAGTTGAGAAATTGTTGTAATTGAAAAATTAAGGGGAATCCATGTTAAGATGGACCCCAGGACCCCCTAGCATCGCTGCCCATACATACTCACAATGTATTACTGTATTTGCATTTGTTATGCCATGGTTGCCGATTAGGCTTGTATCCAAATGAGAGTTGATAAATGTATATTTTGAAAAGAGTGAGGAGATTCCCGCCTACGCCATAGTGATATAAAACTAGGTGAAGGAGTATTTAAGTAAGTAAAGAATATTTTTGTTTTAGACAGCTATCACTATAACTACACATACTCACAATGTATTACTGTATACACATTCACTTTAATGCCATGGTAAAAATTATGATTATGCTCATATCAACAACAAAAATAAAATAAAAAAATAGAAAACAGTGGGGAGATCCTGACCCCAAAACCCCCCCAGGATCGCCGCCCATGCTTTTAAGCGACTAGTTCGCAAGTTGTTGGCGTCCTTCAGTCTAAGTAGACAATGGACTTGCGCCGAGGGAGAACTTTTCGCTGTGGTTTTGTCGCTGCTGGTTGTTGTTCTCTGATGGTTGTTGTTCTTTGTTGGTTGTTGTTCTCTTCTGATTGTCGTTCGCAGCTGGTTGTTGTTGGCTGTTGGTTGTTGTTGGCTGCTGGTTGTTGTTGGCTGCTGGTTGTTGCTCGCCTCTGGTTGTTGCTCGCTGCTGATTGTTGGTGGCTGCTGGTTGTTGCTCGCCTCTGGTTGTTGCTCGCTGTTGATTGTTGGTGGCTGCTGGTCGCAGATCGCTGCTGTTTTTCTTTTCTGCGGGAGCGCTTTTCACTGGCAAGCCGACGAATCTCTGCTTCTCCCGCTTCTAGTCCCATGCGCACAGCTTGCCTCCATCTGCTTTTATCTTCAGCAAGCGATTCCCAGGTGCTGACGTCGATCTCTGTAGATTTTAGATCGCGCTTGCAGACGTCCTTGTAGCGAAGGTATGGCCTGACAGTTGCTCTCCAACCTGAGGCAAGCTCGCCGAATAGCACGTCTTTGGGAAGTCGGCCATCATCCATCCGACGTACATGTCCCAACCATCGGAGACGTCTTTGACGAAGAAGAGTGGTCATGCTTGAAATGGCTGCCCTCGCCAACACCTCGTTGTTTGTGACGCGGTCTTGCCATGAGATCCCGAGCATGCGTCGAAGACACCGCATGTGGAAAGCGCTCAATCTTTTTTCCTGGTATGCATATAGTGTCCAGGATTCACTGGCGTAAAGAAGAGTGCTCAAGACACATGCCTTGTACACAGCTGTCTTTGTCTTTATTGTCAGCATCTTGTTGCTCCAAACTCTTGGTGACAGCCTGGCAAAGGTTGTCGAAGCTTTGCCGATCCTCTGGTTCAGTTCTGCAACTAGTGAGAAGTCATCAGTGATTGTCGAACCAAGGTAGGTAAACTGGCTGACGACTTCCAGAGCATAGTTGTTGATAGTGATGTGAGGTCGTTCTGCGTGCTGTGCCATCACCTGTGTTTTCTTGAGGCTAATTTGTAAGCTAAACTCATCGCATGCCTTGGAAAACCTGTCGAGCAGTCTTTGCAGTTCTGCTTCAGTGTGGGTGACCAGTGCTGCATCATCCGCAAACAGCATGTCTCTTATCATCACTTTTCGTATTTTGCTTTTTGCCTTCAGACGAGCCAGGTTGAAAAGACTGCCATCTGATCGGGAATGAAGATATACACCTTCTGTTGATGCTCCAAAGGCACGTTTCAGCATAACAGCGAAGAAGATGCCGAAGAGAGTGGGAGCGAGAACACAGCCTTGTTTGACGCCACTGCGGATTTCAAAAGCACTTGATGTCGACCCATCGTACTGCACAGTGCTTTTCATGTTGTCATGAAACGACTTTATAACGCTCAGGAGCTTTGGTGGGCAGCCAATCTTTGCCATAATTTTGAAGAGTCCATCCCTACTGACAAGATCAAACGCTTTGGTCAGGTCTATGAAAGCTATGAAAAGGGGTTTGTGTTGTTCTCTGCCTTTTTCTTGCAGTTGTCTGAGTGTGAAGATCATATCTATAGTTGACCTTTCTGCACGAAACCCAGCTTGTGATTCTGGATACACCCTATCAGCAATCTTCTGTAATCTTTTTAGGACTACACGTGCGAACACTTTGCCCACGACACTGAGGAGATATTCCTCTGTAGTTGTTGCAATCACTTCTCTCGACCTTGTTCTTGTATAAAGTGATTATTTTGGCGTCTCTCATGTCCTGAGGTACAGTTCCTTCTTCCCAGCATTGGCAGAGGAGACTGTGCAGTTGTTCTAGGAGGGCTGTGCTTCCGCATTTGATGACTTCTGGTGGTATGCCATCAGCCCCTGGAGCTTTCTCTGAAGACAAACTTTCAATAGCCTTTCTTTAATTCTGTAACACTGGGCTTTTCATCTAGTTCCATCATGAGTGGAAAAGTTTCAACTGCGGCAAGGGCTTCATCACTCACGTGATTCTGCTTGGAGTATAGGTCGGAGTAGTGTTCGCAAGTATGAACGAATTTATCGATCTTCTCTCTCTGTATCCTCTTTGAATAAATGGCAAAATTGTTTCTCTTCTTATCGCAGTCTCTTTTTTAATAAACACTCTTCGTTTTTAAGAAAATCTATTATCTATTCTTTAAATTCTAAAAATAGGTGGTCTTCTTCATCTAAACTTTTACATCCTGATGACTATCTTGAATTTCTAACTAATAAAATATCTTATACTAGATCTTCGTCTAATAATGGGCCTACACCATCTTTTACTAAGTTTACTTCTGAATCATTATCATCTTTCTCTCCTATCACATTGGACCATCTTACAAATATTATTAATTTTATGTCTCCCACTTCTCCATGATCCTACTTTGCAACTTCCTATATCTTCTCTAGTTCTCCAGGATTGATTATTGCAACTCTTTTTACTATGGTCTCCCTGATACTACTTTAGCTCCTCTAAATAAAACCTTTAATTGTGCTGCTCGTCTTGTTGCTCGTGCTCCTAAGTTTTCTCACATTTCTCCTTATCTTCGTTTGTTACATTGGTTACCTCTGAGATCTAGAGTGACTTTTAAAATATGCCTAAATATGTTTAAAATTCATAACTGTAATGCTCCAATTTAATCTAATTAAACAACCCCCTAAATCTGGTCTACGATCATCCACCTTTAATCGTTCTTTTCGTTTTCCAGTTAAACACTCTTTTGCTAAACGTTCTTTTTCTTATTGTGGTCCTCTTTTATGGAATTCTTTACCTTCTTTTTTAACTTCAACTAAGTCACTCATAACTTTCCGTCGAGGTCTGAAGACGTACTTGTTCAAAACGTGATGGCTGAGCGCTTTTTCACTTAGTAAAGGGCGCTACACAAATCATTAGGGATTGAATGATTGAGAATGCAAACCAGTGTTGTTACAGTTAACTGTAACTGAAATGGTGAATTAACTGAAAATTTGTTTCAGTTAAATGTAACTGTAACTGTAATTCAATGCATAACTGTAACTGAAATAGAAACTGAAAAACAAGAATACTAACTGAATAGTAACTGAAAAACATCTATTTAAAATGAGAAGCGCTACAAGATAAAAACATTGACGGATGCATGTTATTGAGCAATAATAAGATTAATTTCTTCTTGTTTTTCCAGCTCTTTCCCGTTGCCTCTCTTTCATCTTTTTGAAAAAATTTATTTATTAAATCAAGGGTCTAACAATGTGGCAATTCTTAAAAATTTGATATTTTAATTCAATTTTCTCTGTTTTATTTCAGAAAGAAAATTCTTTGTAAAATGAATGACATAAGCTGGATCATTTTTTGAACTGCATAATTCTTGTGTAAGGTGACAAATTGCATGTAAAACTATTAACCATGTTGCGTATTTTTCAACTCTGCTGCAAATCTACAAGGAATGAGAAGTTTTTTGATAAGATTGAATTTTTCCTATTTTGTTGTTGACCGTAATAATAGTAATAATAATAATAATGACGAGCATTATTATAGTGGCGTAAAACCGAACGAACTTTTAAACTATTTAGGCTGCATATTTTCATTTGCGCCTATGGGTTACTAGGGCATTGGTTGCACTTGAAGCTAGGACCTTTCATTATTGGTCAAGCGGAGAGTCGTTACTGACTCGGCTGCCCGTTCAACAAAAACATCAAATTGTGTTCACTTGCTGACAATGTAGCCAACAATTTTGTAAACTTCTGTAAAAGTTTTAAATGCATTTCAATTTTTAAATGCGTTAAAAGTGTGTAAAGGCGTAAAAATTTTTTTAATGCGTTACAAATTTTTTAATGCGTTAACATTTTCAACGTCATCTTTGTAACTGTAAACGCGTGCCTCACTTGATTCATGGTTCTATAAGTTGTTTTCCAATTGTTGACAGCCTCTGACCTGAGCGCATCGTTTTTAGATTTTCTAGTTGTAAAAAATTTCGAATAAAAACTGCGCACCGGCAGTCTGGGAATGATATTCAATTCAGTTAAATCGATCGTACAATGAAGAGCTGAAACGAGCGATTCTGGGTATTTTTTGTTAGTTTATCCAGAGTTATTTGTTACAAAAAACTATAAAGCTGTAAAAAAAAATAGTAAAATTGAATTGCCGCTAACGATTTATATTTTCAGAAAAAATTCTTAGGAATGAATGAAATTTCCAGACCATCGATGGATCGACTGGTTGAATTAGGCGATCCTTGGGTGGCGTTTGTTTTTCTTCAGAATTTGTGACATGTTAGCGTAAGTTTAGTGGCAGGGCATCTCGGGCCTTTCTATGTTTTGTGTTTTTCTATATGTACCGAACCGTAAGATGGTCATCCAGGAAATACATTGTTGCGTCTATGACATATTAAGAAGCTCTTTACACCCCCTCCCAAATACATCATTGAATTTGGACGATTTCAATTTGAAGTTGTGGGGCTTGTGTCCCACCTACCCTCCCCTGGTTACACCACTGTCTAGAGTTTATAATCTTAACTTGTGTTTGCATATTTTAGAAAACCCCACATGCACAAGTAATCAGGCCACGTAGAAGCCTGTCCGAAAAGTACTTGTGTTTATGTGAATATTTTCAACAATATTTGTGTGTGTGTGTTTATGTTTGTGTGTGTTTGCTCGTGTGTGTGTGTGTGTGTGTGTGTGTGTGTGTGTGTGTGTGTGTGTGTGTGTGTGTGTGTGTGTGTGTGTGTGTGTGTGTGTGTGTGTGTGTGTGTGTGTGTGTGTGTGTGTGTGTGTGTGTGTGTGTGTGTGTGTGTGTGTGTGTGTGTGTGTGTGTGTGTGTGTGTGTGTGTGTGTGTATGTGTGTGTGTGTGTGTGTGTGTGTGTGTGTGTGTATGTGTGTGTGTGTGTGTGTGTGTGTGTGTGTGTGTGTGTGTGTGTGTGTGTGTGTGTGTGTGTGTGTGTGTGTGTGTGTGTGTGTGTGTGTGTGTGTGTGTGTGTGTGTGTGTGTGTGTGTGTGTGTGTGTGTGTGTGTGTGTGTGTGTGTGTGTGTGTGTGTGTGTGTGTGTGTGTGTGTGTGTGTGTGTGTGTGTGTTTGTGTGTGTGTTTTGTGTGCATGTGTACGTATTTATGTTTAGTGTTTTTGTTTTTTTCATGTGTGAGAAGTATTGAAAAGAACATATTTTTTGCAAAAGGTCTGCATCATTGTATTTAAAACGACACAATAAGCAGTTTTATTTGAGAAGACACGAAGAGAAACGAGCACTACTGCAACGTACATATGATATGAGGCATCATTTGCCTCTATGACGCAACCCTTTCAACTATTTTCATCCTTTCTCTTTCAATTATCCCATATTTCCTCTTCCTTGTCCACATCCTATTTGATTTATGCTTTGAGTCTGATTTCATCATTTTATTCCTCCATTTCTTCTCTCTATCTTCTCTTTCCAACGTTTCATTTTTCGCTTCACATGCGACTTTTGAGGACTACTAATCTAATCTGCTGCGTGTGGTCGGTGCGGCTGAAGTTGTGGCTGGTGCTCCTGCAGTGGAAGAGACGGAAGAATGTCTGTCTGAACTTGCGACTGAGGCAGGAGTAGAGGAGGAAGTTGCACGAAGCGTTGAAGACCACCAGCAGGTTGAAGATGTTCGCTGTGATTCTCAAAAGGTCTTCAGTGTCCTGTGGAGTATTTTTGAGGTTTCATGGTGTTTAAGTGTAGCATGCAATGGCCTAGTGCTGAAACTAGAGACTGACCGAAATTCGGTTCGGATTCGGCGCCGAAATTGCCAATTTCCTTAGTTTTGGCAATTTTTCGGTTTCGGCCGAATCTAATTTTACAATTTCAGCAATTTTTCGGTTTCGGCCGAAAATAATTTTGTAATTTCGGCTCAATTTTGGTTTCGGCCGAAATGGATCTCATATTTACCGAAAAACCGATTTTTATTTATTTATGTAGTTTATCTGATATATCTGTATCCTCAATCGAACTATTAATTTCGGATTCGATTCTCTATTAGATATCTATTAGTTATCGTGGTTGATTGATTTATGGGGGTCAGCAGACTAATTATACGAATAACATATACAAGCATCTGGAACAACAATCATGTATTTAAAATTTAAGTAAATTAGGATACGTTCAATGATGATATTTAACAAAACTTTTTTTAAGCAAATTCAATTTTTTACAATTTGTTTTAAAAAATGTTATTGTCAAAAGTAATTATCTGTATATCCTCAATCGAACTCGAATGATTAAGTTTGGGTTCGATTCTCATCTCTATTAGATATCTATTAGATATCGTAGTTAATTGATTTATGGGTGACATAAGACTAATTGTTCGAATAACATATACAAGCATGTGGAATTCTAGATATCCATTCTTTGAAAAACACTATATATAAGTCGAACGAACAAGAAGATTTGGCTTCGATTAATTAATTCAAAAGTAAATTGTGAGAATGTCGTTGAATCCTATTTGGAAGTTTTTTTACAAAATGTCAGTCTGACCAAAGCAAAGCCTGTCAACAACAAAAAAATTTTGTTGTTGAAAATTCCTTATTTTTGGCTTAATATATACGCTTGTTTGGATTTACCTATTAAACTGGCAGTGTCATCGCTAAATACTATTTTTTCATTTTTAATAAAAGTTGGAAAAAATTTAGGTTTCGGCTTCGGTTTCAGCCGAAAATCTGATTACAATTTCGGTTTTATTTCGGTTTCGGCCGAAATAAAAATATCTGTTTTGGTCGGTCTCTAGCTGAAACACTTGGCATTTGACCCAATGGCTTGGGTTCGACTCATACAATCGCCTCGGAACAAAGGACCGGTGTACACGATTGGCGTCTTGACCGCGAAAAAAGTAGAATATGATCGAATATCAATAAAGAATCTCAGCCATTTACTTCACCTTAATAGGACAAAAAGCTCGTGCATTGTGGGATGTTATGTGGTGGTGATG
>OX030962.1:552621-565121 GCA_943735955.1 Piscicola geometra
TATTGTTGCTGTTATTAATATTGTTTTTACTATTGTTGATGCTGTTGTTAAGGTTGTTGTTGGTCATGAGGTGACGAAGTTTGGCAGCATGGAGGACTGAGCGGATGAGGAGGGAGTTGAAGATGATGAGGAGGAGCAGAGGCATGAATGTGAACAACACCTGCAACAAAAACTAAAAGCGTCACTATCTGTCACAGCAGCAAAGATCATCATAGTCACTGCTCTCTCTTCAGACAACATATCGAGCGTCATCCGTTGGCTCAACAAGTTTTCAGTTTAGAAGCGATACAACAAATAGAAGTTCAATTAATTAAGTTAAAGCCGATTGAAAGGCTTCTTGAAGTCAGTAGATGTCTCAGTGTCACATCGGAACTCGAACCAATTGGTGAAAACATTTTAAAACTTTTTAAAACATTTCAGTGCTGCAGCATCATTGTGCAATCAGCAGACATTTTAACTTCCGTAATGAAAAAAGCCAAAGCTACCTTTCATTATGAAAACCTAAGTATAAAAGCAATCGAGGTCCAAAATGAGGCTAGAGCACAAGAATAAGTAGAAAATCCAAAGTGAAAAGAGGTTCAAGGCGACGAAGCAAGAGGTGCATCAGGAGATGAAGGCTTGCATGACTTTAAAAATCAAGGGGTCCGGCCTTCTGTGCATTCTGGCCAGCAAACATATCGAGAACAAAAGGCAACTTTCTTGCGAAGTTTCAAGGGCACGGAGCCAGACTGGAAGAGAGCTGAACTAACTATTGTGCACTCCAAAGAAGCATCTTAAAGTTTGTCAGGTTTGCATTAACACACAGCACGTTCCTAGGAAAGGTTGAGAGAACGCAACTACTTGCAGCCAAAATCATAATTTCTCTCACAGTTACAACGCTCTACATTGTAATGTATTTTCGAAGCAGACCTTACTAACATGAAGTCGAGGTTGGATGAAACAACTTTTAAGAAAATCAAGTAGCTAAGATATGGGCAAGAGTATTGGAGGCACGTTACCAAAGGCTGAAACAACCCAACCAGCTGAAGACCTAATTTATACAACAGACAACAACAAACTTGTTGCAATAAACTTGAAAAAATAATTTAGAACCCTAATTGCATTGGAATAACCTGGCCTTCAAATCATATTTTATAGCACCAGCAAGCACGACACTGTTCAAAACCAACTAGAAGTGCACATCCAACTCTACCCTCTACCCAGATGGTTCAGGGAAAGGTTTGAAAAAACATATAAGAGCTGAAACATTGGTGTACTAGGGAGACCAAAGAGTTACAGCCTGGATCAAATGCACAGGTCTCAGAAGGCTGAACACCTGGAAGATTAGCAGTCGAGGAGGCTCTGAATTGGCTGATTGAAAAAAAAAGAAAAAGAGTATAAGATTGCAAGCCGTTTTTACCAAATGGCAACAAAATTTTTCTTCTACCACCACATTTCAGAGCTCTCAATGCGCTAACCAAAGCAATATATATTCTTTGTATCTGAGTACGTGGGTCCTCCATGGGAATGGAAACGGTGAAGCAGAAGCAGTTACTGCAAGAACTTAACGACAGAACCCAATCAATCAGCAAAGTTCTATCCTGCTTTGGGATTTGCCAAGCAATTTCAAGCTACAAGCCTAATGAATGCATTTTCTGTCTTGACAGACTGAGAGGCATTTGCAAAGACAAAATTCTAAATAGCTTTTTAAACCTACCCGCACCAATCTGAGTAATATTCTCATTGCGCAGCACCAGTACCAAAATACAACAATCAAAACAACAATACAAATATAAATACAACAACAAAACCCACAAAATAAATACTAAGAAAAACGTCGCTAAGAACGCCAACGAAAAAAGATAAAAAATCTCATTACGTTCAATCTGCACATGCGACTTTTAAAAACAATTTAACGTTCAGTCGCTACCATTCATCATCATCCCTCCCTTATATCCATCATCTGCTTCTATTAAGTCCACTCTTTCCTTTGCAGATGCCTCCCACGACCCGCCACCGTCTCACTCAAGCCACCATCAACCCATTCACCAGTTTGTATTCACCCGAGTTCTAGATTAACTATTTTCTTTACCCATCATCATCCCCCACCCACCTGGTTGATTTTGTAGTAGTGGATAGTTTTTAACCACTGTCCACAGTCTCGGATTTCAATCACACTCACACAGCATCCTTTGGTGTCATCCTTTTTTTTAGCACCATCTTTACCATCAAAATCATCATCACCACCCTTTTTTTTCTTTTCTTCTTCATCACCCTTCTCTTTTCTCCTTTCTTCTCTTCCACCATCTTTTCCACTTTCACTTTTCTTGCTGCTTATTTCCCCAACAACATATTTTCTACTAACCACTTCTTTTTGTCCTAAAGTGTTTTTTGTTTCTCCTCCCTCAGCCCATCCATCAATTTTTTTCGTTTCAATTTTTTTCATATTTCTCGGCCCCCAACTTTCCTTCAGTCCATCCATCACCCAATCATCTGCTCGATCACTCTCCTTTTTTTCATCACTTTCAATTTCATTCCTACCACCATCCCCACTATTACCAACATCATCACCACCCAAACAATCTTTATTATTTGAATCAAAATGACTAACATTCAAACTGTCACCCACAAAACTTTCATTACCACCATCACAACCACTATAAATACCTCCTCCATTAACAGCACCACCACAACAAGTTCCTTTTTCCACCACGACAGCTTTCATTTCAAAGAACTCCGGGAGAGTCAACACCACAACGGCCACCACGACCACCACCACGGTGCCTCTCGCTCGCTCGCACGTGCACAACAGCTTGCCTCTCATCGGGAATTGCACGCCCACAAAGCGTTCGAGTGTGAAGGTCAGCGTCAACCACACGCCCACGTTGCTGCAAAGGTCCGCCAAAGGTCGTCCGTAAGGAATCCGGTATTGCCCATACCAGCTGTTGTCTGTGGGTTTGTTCGTTGCTCATCTTTTTGTTTATGATTTCTTTCACCACTCCACTCATCACACCACTCATCATCCTTCTCATTACTTCACTCACCACTCTTTCATCCCATCCATCCATCCACTCATCATCCCATCCACTCTCAACTTCTTATCTCTTGTTTTAATCTTTTCATTCCCCGTTGCATTGCAAATCTCCATTAATGCCATATCACTGCGATATAAAGAGCACAACACCTACAATACTGCAATCTTACTGCTTCAAATGGTCATCTCAATGATTTATGCAACAGTTTTGATGCTTCATGCTTCAAGAATAGGCGGCAATGAGGCTTTTCTGTAACCCGTTGAGTCGTTTCCATGCTTTGTAACACCATTGAAACACCCTCGTTCTATATTCTCCCTCCCCTTTTCCACACCAACCCTCTTATCTCCAATATTCTTTTTCTTAAGCAACCTTGGAAAAAAGAGTAATGATGGAGAGACAGTGAAAGAGCAAGGAGGAGGTAGAAGAGATCGGCCAACGCCAGGGCGGTGAGGTAGAGGTTGGTGGAGGAAGAGCGCATGGCTTTGCTGCTGAGCACCACCACGTTCAAGAGGTTGCCTGTCACGCCGAAGATCACCACTGCTGGGAGGAGCACCTAAGTGTCGTGGTGCTTTTGTTGTAATATCTTGGTGGCGAAGATGGTGATGATGATGGTGGATATGGTGGTGATGATGATACTGGTGATAGTGGTGAAAATGATGATTATGATGACGGTGATGATGGGGGTGGGGATGATAGTTGTGGTGATGGTGGTAGTGGTAATGATGGTGAAGTGAAGTTCATGAGCGCGGAAAAGGTTTATGACGAATGGACTCATAACTGTAGAGTTATTACGTCATGAAAACGTCTGCATCCTAAATTCTAACGTCATTACATTAGTGTCAGCCAATCAAAAGCAAGAAAAACTTAAAAACAATAAAATAAGAGCAATAGCAACCACTTTAATTTCTTAACTTCATAAAATCCGATGCATTCGCGTTACTTTCACGTAACTACAACAAGGCTTCTTGCAACTTCTTCTCTTCAGCAGTCAACAAACACGACTGGCAACTTTCACTCACCGTCAGTGGCATCAAACACGTTTGGACCAATCACGACCTTCCTTTGAGTCAAATGTGATGAAGTCTTTTTTTTTGCATTTTATAATCATGACTAAGGGAAGAAACAAAACAGCTTCATGCGAAGTCTCAGTAGCACGGAGTGAAGTTGGAAGAGAGCTTGACTGAGGAGTGTCTACTGTGCATTTTTGTAAAACATCCTGAAGCACGCCAGTCTGAAATGGACACTTGGGAAAGGCACAGAAAGGCAACTACGTGCAGCTAGAATCAGCACCTCCCTCACAGCCACAACGCCTTCTGCGGCTATGTCTTTTGAAGCAGACCTCACCAACATGCAGTCGAGGTTCGATAAAACATCATTTTAAAAAGCCAAGTAGCTATAGGTCAAAGAAAATTCAAAATAGGCTCATAAATATGATTGGCACTCAAATTTAAGAACCCATTGTAATATAAATCAATAAAGCTGGCGGATGGTTTAGCGACTTTGCTGACAAAGTGCGAGATGTGTCGAACGGAAAGAGCATTTGACATTAAGAGAATGTCAAAATAGGTTTTCTTCTGTGTCAAACAATTTGCCATAAAGAATCTTAGAAAAATGAACTTATCTTCTGTTTTGGATACTGATTTCAAATACAAATATTTCATATACATCCTTTTAATTAACGTATACTTAAATGAAAACAAAAATATAATCATTCATTGTGCGCTGACTCTGTCGTTCTATAATAATAATATCAAAAATAGGGTTTTCCTTTTTAAAACCCTTTCTGGATTGACACTGGGTGGTGGACAAACAAAATGCTTGAAAAGGCTGATCAAAAGGGAAGAATATAGCAAGGCAAAACATTATTTTATTACAATCCGCTTTTTTCGGTAATGCCAACAAACTTTATTTTCTTTCATTAAATTTCAAAAGTAACTACCTAGTGTGCCAAACAGAGAAAAGTGGTCTTGGTACCTGGCCACTGCGTTTTGCATGGCAATGAAAAGACAGACGCATAATCAGCTAGTGAAAATTTTCAAAACCAGAAGCCTTTCAATAGAATGGGGTGAAAAATGAAAAAAAACATTTTTTATTCTAGGAATTATAAATTTTTTTCAAATGATCTTTGTATTTCATAACATAGGAATTATGGGCGCAAACAATGGGCATCGCTCATATCCGAATAAAATGAAACATCATGTTAAACTATCAAAATAAATAAGATAATATATTTGAAGTAAATCAATAAAAATTAATAAATTTCAATCAAATCTTTTATATTATAGAATGGAAATCACCAGTGGCAAATATATTTTATTTTTATTGTCGTTTTTGTTGTCGATTTTAGTTCTTTGTTCTTATTCCGCATGACCAAACCATCCAGTTCTCATGCGGAGAAGGTAGGTGAACACCTCCCCCCCTCTCTCTCTCAGAGCCTCATCGCATTGATCGGTGTGGATGAGCTTTTCTCTCTCTTTCCTGCTGCTCTTGCAGTCCCAGAAGTGGTCTGGGTTGGTCTCCACTTCACCACACAGCTCACAGGTGGCGTCTTCATTCAGGATGTTCCTGCAGTAAAACACTGTGGCTGGACAGTGGCCACTGCGTAGCTGGGCCAAAAGTGTCTCTGCTCGCCTACCGGTGTCATCTTCCCTTTTCAGCATGGCACCGTAGATTCGTTTTCATCTCGGATCTGACAGCTCAAGAAGTTTCATACTTCTTTTGAGGACCTTTTGATTGCCGACCACGTGACAGACGGTGGTTGCTCGCCTTGGCTTGCGGTGATTGCGGCTTTTTGATGTTTGTTGTTGCGCTTTCTCCTTGAGAGAGGGGGGAGACGCTATTGAGATCCTCTTCGTGTGCGAGGGCAGCCAACGACGCCACGTGAAGGCAGGACCATATAGCCGTTGTGTTGTTTTCGTTGTTGTTTTGTTGCTGATTCAATAGTTGTGGCTCTTTTGTAACAGTTTTGATTGTTGTAAAAGATGTGTACCATGAGCGGCGATCCGTGGGGGTCCTGGGTTCAAGACCCCCACTTTTTTCTATTTTTAATTTAATTTTTTTCATTTTGGTATGAGCATAATCGTCAACCATGGCATAAAAGTTAATGTTTATACAGTAATACATTGTGAGTATGTGTAGTTATTGTGAAAGCTGACTAAAACAAAAATATTCTTTACTTACTTAAATACTCCTTCACCTACTTTTTTTTATCACTATGACGTAGGCAGGAATCCTGAGGGGGTCTAAGGGTCCACCTTTACAAGAACCCTCTTTTAAAAATACAAGTGTCTCAACTCTCATTTTGATACGAGCCTAATCGTCAACCATGGCATAAAAAATGCAAATACAGTAATACATTGTGAGTATGTATGGGCAGCGATGCTAGGGGGTCCTGGGGTCCATCTTAACATGGATTCCCCTCATTTTGTCAAATAAAATAATTTCTCAACTCCTATCTTAAAACAAGCATAATCGTCAACCATAGCATGAAACAGAATTTTTATTTCTTTATATTTTGGGTAGGCGTAGTTATAGTGCCTGAAGCAAACTTATTCTTTGCTTACTCAAATACTCCTCCACCTACTCTTCTTTTTATATTTATGGATTTAAATTAATGAATTAGATTTATGAAAAATTAAATTTCTGATTTTTCAATTTTCGCAAGCAGACATTCAGGGTAATTTTTTGAAAAGATCGGTTCACTTTTTGCAAGCAGACAGATTTACATTGTAAGAAAAAAATAATTCATATTGTACTACTTATTTTGTATGGGCGATGTTCATTTTTTCTGATGTTCACCCGACCTTTTCAATTTTTTAGATGAACCAAAGTTAATGAATTTCTAAAGTTTTCGAACATTAACTAAAGTTTTGGTTGAATCAAACTACAAGTTTCATATCACATGACTGCCAAAATGAAACGCTGATGCTTTTAGCTCATTCTATCGTTAGAAACATACTGTGCACTATCATGCTATGCCAGTTTGGTGTTGTGGTTGACGGCACACAAGACTGCAATGGGTTATAGCAGGAATCGATATGTTCTCATTTTGTTGATGAAACCCTAAATGTTAATTAATAGTTTATTGGTTATTCAGCCCACCAGACACGACCAGAAAAACATTATCTGCTGTAGTAAAAGATGTTCTGATCAGAAGTAAACCCATAGAAAACCTCAGAGCTCAGACTTACGATGGTGCTGTTAACATGAGCGGCCGATATCACGGTTGACAAGCTATTGTCAGCAGTGAGCATCCGCTTGCATTGTTTATCCACTGTTCTACCGCAAATCCCTTTGTGAGCAATTCACCAGAGTATCTGCAGTGTCTTCTGTCCTTGAACATTATGAAGTGGTACTTGTTAGCTTGGAATCATTTGCTTCCATTGGTACTGCTGATGAAACAGCTGTAAAGGCTTGAGGCCTTTTTTCAACAAGGCACTACTGCCCTGGCCCTCAAGGTAGTTGTTTTAGTGTTTTCCCTTCTGGAACAGTTATCAAGTCGTTGCAATTAGCAAGTGCCAAGGTCAGTGGAATGGTTGCAGCGACTGATTCAGTTGTGCAAGAACTGCGTCGCCTACGATCAGATGAACAGTTTAACGCTATTTTCAGAGATGTCAAAAGTATGGTTTTGACATATGATCTCGAGCCGATTGCTGTACCTCAGGTGCAAAAGCCGCCACAAGAGTATTGTGGGCTGGGCCCAGCTTATGTAGCAACAACACCCAAGGAGCATTATCGAGCAGCATATTACGCTGTCATAGACATTGCAATCATGCAACTCACAGAAAGGTTCAATCGAGATTCTCCTGGTTTGCGTTCATACTTGCAGCTGGAGACAATGTTGCTAACTGGTGAAGTGAACCATGATATTTGCAAGCAGTATCGTGAGTTAAATGTAACTAGTTTTTGTTCACAGTTAACTATGTTTAAAGACCAGAATGAATACAGAACTTTATCAAATAATGCAAAAAAAAATAATGCAAGCTATGATCACGGAAGTCAGACACCTGTTTCCTTAGGTTGAAAGATTGATCAGGTTGATGCTTGTGTGTCCAACAACATCATGTACTGCAGAAAGATCTTTTAGTGCTTTGCGGCGTCTTAAGACTTGGTTTCGTGCACCTATGACACAGCCTCGCTTGAATTCACTGGCCGTTTGTCATGCACATCAGGATATACTTGACAGTTTTTTATGTTATCTGAATATACACTGTGGGCAAAAAAACTTAGCCATTGTTTATTTGTTTATAACTTTGGAAATTTAAATCAATTTGTAATTTTTTAAACTATTTGATTTTGAAATGAATGGAAAACAAGATGTTATAATATTTATTCCTTCAATATGCATTATCTTCACCTAGTGAAACTAAAACAAGTGGGAAAATAGCATAAAACACATTAAAATTTTATGAAAAAGTTTTAAAGTTTTAATTTCTATAAAAAAAATTGAAATTTGTTATTAATTTTTTTCCTATGTTTTTTACATGACATTTTTCGATATTTTCACCTTTGTTTCAGTTTCACAAGGTAATTACATATTGAAAGGGTTAAAATAAATGTTTCTTAAATCTTGTTCCTTATTCATTTCTAAGTCAAATAGTGATAAATTTGAAAATCGCTTCACATTTGCCAAAGTTTTATACAGATATATAGCGCAATAAATTGTTTATATATCGTTAGAGTTTCATCAACAAAATGAATACAGATTTATTCTTGGTCAACCTATTTAGTTATGCTATAAATTTATGTTATATTGATATTCTAATTTTTAGTAACTTGACATTTATATATACTTCTATAATATGATGACTGTAAAAATCCAGATTGTCCGGACATTAAATTATTATTAATTTGTTATTACATTTGACACTATTGAAAGGAATTTCACTATTTTATTGGGAAATAGGCATATGGATGCAAATCTGTGTAAATTAATTTTTTAATATGAAAAACTGATTAATAGATTTTTAAAATAATAAAAGAATTTGTGGAACGTTTTTTTAGTCGTTGATAAAATAATTGGAAAAAATATATATACTGTAAATAAATGAAAGAATATAAGAGGGACATTAATTGAATCTATAAATACTCAATGCAAAACCTGATTATTTTTTCTCAAATCGCTAAAAACTTTGAAAGAAAGTTAAATTTTTCTTCAAACTCGTGGACCGTGGTTATATTTTTAGAGTGGTGGTTTTGATATTGATAGGGTTGATGGCTAGTTCATGAATTTAATTCTAATTGAATTTATAAAGATGACTAATATTAAAAGGTATTGAAATCGTTATTTTTTCTTCAAATCGCTTAAAGTGGCAATATAAAAGTAATTTTATTGAGTATCAAGCTTTTTTTTACATCTTGGCGATAAAAATATTAATATTTGATACAAAAAGAATGAGCAATACAGCAAACAATACTAAATAGTATCGCTGGTACTGTATTGGCCGATACCAGTTCTTTGATTCTAACCCTGGGGAGGACTCCCTCCAAGATTTTTAGCAGATCGCCACCCCTGATGTTCACGCTATTGCAGTAATTGTCACTCGTACTTCTGGCACGACTACCCAACAATTATTCCAAGTATTAATTCATAAAATCTTTTTTATTCAGAGTTACGTTTAATAATGTCAAAATGTTAAAATAATAAAAGATAAAAACATCAAAAAAGTAAAACTATTTCTTCTGAAATAAACGTCATAATGGTTTTAATGGGAAATATGAATTGCTAAACTAAATTATTCATATGAATGAATTAAAAATTCAACATTTTACAATAAGTCAAAAGTTAGTCTTTCTTTGTATTAAAAAGATCTTTGGTAGGCGCCATTATAATTGCCTTTAAAAAAAATTATACAGTTTTATTAAGTTATTTTATTCTTTCAATTATCAAATTTGTTAAATAATTTTCTTCTTCATAATTTCACTTGTTTTATAATTCTACAATTGCTTTCGTTTACGCTTAAATGTCCGCTTCAATTATGAACAAGAATAGAGCTGCTGGAGACGTTTGTAAAGACAAGCCTGTCTGACCCTTTTATGCAGCATCTTTTCACGGTGGTTTTGTTTAAGTGTCAAACCGGACAGAACCGTAAATCCTCAAATTATAAGTTGAAATTTCTTGCAGCTCAATTAATGCAGACATCGTGGCAATACACAAACGAAGACTTCTGTTCGTCGTTGTCGACTAGCGTTCAGGAGACAACTCGCCAAGATCACTGCATGCCAGATCATTTGAGCAGTTGCCTCGAACGGTAGTTTGACAGGCTTTCCGAATATTTGCTTGATCTGTACTTTAATCATTATGAAACTATTTCTGTGGAGTCAGCATCTATTCCCTTGGAAGCAACAGGTGGGAGAGTTTTAAGACTCTGAATTGCAATTCCAATAAGACGTGAAAACCCACGAAGACCAGTTGCTGGTTCATCGAGGAGTTTGATCAAATGCTGAAGTGGCAATTTACTCGCATGCAACTGTCAGGCTTCTTCAACTCAATCAATCAATCAATCAAATAGATTTCTATAGCGCTTTTTCTTCAAATTCAAGAGCGCTCGTAAATAAATTTGTTAAACAGATATGTCTTCAGATCCTTACGAAAAGTAAATAATGATTTAGAAGTAGTTAAATAAGGAGGTAATGAGTTCCAAATATATGGACCTGCATAATGGAAAGAACGTTTAGCAAAAGAGTTATTAATGGAAGGGATGAAATAATGATTTTGAGTGGATGATCTTAAATTCCTTCTATGAGGGTGAGTTATTAATGATTTGAGGTATATTGGGGATACTGGGGAGTTTTGTAATTTAAACATAAAAACACAGATTTTAAATATAATCCTAAATTTGATGGGGAGCCAATGTAATAAGATGAGAGAGGGTGTAATGTGGTGATAAATAGGAGTACGGCTAACGACTCTAGCAGCATAATTAAATACTTTATTTAATGGTTTTAAAGTAGTTTCAGGTAAATTATAATAGAGTGAGTTACAATAGTCAATTCGAGATAAAACAAGTGCAGAGACTAACATCTTTAAAGAAGGGTCATCTAAGTAAGGTAATAATTGTCTGATACGTCTGAGATGAAAATAGCAAGATTTAGTGACTGATAGAATTTGGTTTGATAAGGTTAATTTTGAGTCGAAAATAAATCCTAGGCTACGAATATGATTAGATGGAACAATAGTATGAGTGGAAAAATTACATGGGCCATTAATTAGTTTACCATTTTTATCAAAAAATATAAGTACAAACTTTAGTGGATTCAATTTTAGAGACATTGAGCTAGACCAGTTTTCAATAGATAATAGACATGAAGATATAGACGACATAACAGTATTATATGATGATGTATCGAAGCTGACATATAACTGCGAATCGTCAGCATAGGATAGGGAGTTGAGAGAATGAGAGGAAATGATAGAAGATAATTCAGAGACGTATAGAATAAAGAACAAAGGACCAAGAATAGAACCTTGAGGAACACCATATGAGTAAGTAGATGGGGTAGAGGTACAGTGATTTAAAGAAACATAAACAGATCTATTAGATAAATATGACTTAATCCATAAAAACGAAGAATCATTAATATTGAACTTATTTTTTAGTAATAGTAGTAATAAGGAGTGGTCTACAGTGTCAAAAGCGGCCGAATAATCTGCCCTTCTATGACCCGTATCACTCCACCATTAGAACCTGTATTTCTTGCTGTACATCGCTAGTGATAAGGTGACCATGCAGATTTTGTTTCGGACACAAAGTTTGAACATACTTTTGAAAACAGCTGCAGCAGCAGCCGAGGAAGGTGAAATACGTCCAATATACTTAGCTGCAAGCTCGTGAATTATTGCAATATTTTTTCCAAAACTTTTTTACGAAATTTGTTTATCTAATTTTGTTGCAATCGTTGTTTTGCTACGACTATAATTTTAAGTTTAAATAAAGAAAAAATTTCCAATACGCTGGGGAACCGGTAAATATCAACGGAAATTGAAAATATTTTACAGTTGGATTTTTTTATTCATTATGCAATTATTTTTAATATTAGGTTTTATTCAAGAAAATTTGTTTTTTACTTAACCCTAATTTTCAATCTAGTACACTGACTGCGCAACACCAGTTCTAAATTAGAACAACAACATAACCAGCAACTACACGGTGAACTAAATATTGTAAACATCTAAGTTTATTTACACATTTAAATGTTCTTAATTTGCAAAAAAAAATTATATTAAATATTGAAAAACAAATAAAATTTCACACTAGAAAAATATGTTTTTTTACTCATGTATTTTGTGTTCAATACAGAAAAAAACTAGGTAATTTATTAACTTTATCAACGGTTTCTTATAAAAAATCGATTGTTTTCTATTTTATGCTCAGTAGTGTAAAAAATATACAGAGCAACAACAAAAACATAAGCGACAAAAACCACAAGTACAGCAACGATGAATATGAAAGCACCATGGAATAACGTGGCTCTCGCAGTCTGCAA
>OX030962.1:570121-587621 GCA_943735955.1 Piscicola geometra
CTTGGAGACCCCCGCCTTCATACAAACATATACTCATATAGTTTGATTGGCCCAGCGTTGATTAGTATGCATGCATTTGATTAGTCCACCAAACATAAAATGCACATACACACAAGCACACATCCATAACAATTATTAAAGACAAGTTTCCAGTGTTTAAATAGCTGTATGGTAATGCTAATAGGCAAAATAAAATAATTTAAATTTTGCCTATGACATTTAGTGCTTTGACCAATATTATGCAACAACTTTTTTATTGAAAAATTCCACATAATATTTTTTTATTTATTAAAATGTTTTACTAGTAATATGATGAAAAGTATATTATAAATTTGAAATATTCTATTTTGCCTGTTAGCATTACCGTTTTTTTTACCAGACAGCTATTTCCAAACTTCTGCTGACTCACGAATTTGACTGAAAATGAATCTTGCTATTATTGACTTTTACGACAAAGAGATGTCAGTTGCTTTTCTGCAAAATCAAGGAATTCTTCATCAAGAACGTTTGTGTGATAAAAGCCACCAGATGATCCTCTCAGTTTCAAAAGGTGTCTGGAGGTGTCGAAAAAAAGAATGCAATAAAGAAATAAGCATCCGAAAAGGAACCTGGTTAGAAAAGACTAGGTTAGAATTTGAACTAATAATAAAATTAATTTACTGCTGGTCTATAAACCAGCTCACAACGAAATTCTGCAAAGAAGAAATAGGCAAAAACCACTGCACTGCTGCTGACTGGAGACGAAATCTTCGCGAAGTCTGTGCCTGGCGACTACTGACTACACCAACGATTGTCGGCGGGCCCGGTCTTCATGTCGAGATCGATGAGACGCTCTTTGCTCGACGTAAGAACCACAAATATTCGGAGGGATCTGCAGGGAAACGGAAGAGGCCTTCATGTATGCAGTGCCTGATCGAACGGCCACCACCCTGCTGAAAACGATCGAAGCCTGCATCGCTCCAGGTTCAATTATCCTCTCTGATATGTGGAAATCATATCAGGGAATTGAAGGGCTACTAGGAATGTTCTACACCCACCTCACTGTCAACCACAGCACCAACTTTGTTGACCCCGTCACAGCAGTTCATACCCAGACGGTTGAAAGTCTATGGGGGCAGCTGAAGCAGCGGAAAAAGCTGGAAAAGGGGGTTGCGAGAACCCATATCGACAATTATTTAGTAGAGTTCTTGTGGAAGCACAAGAACAAAAATAATAACTTATTTTTCACCATTTTAAACGATATTAGCAAATTTGCCTTTGAATAATATTCTAATTTTACGGTTCACATAATATTTTTACATTTTTGTCTTTAACATTTTGAGTTTAATAAAGTGGTGAAAACTTAATTTTTAAAAGTTTAAACTTAATTGAAGGTAATAAAAACCTATTATTAAGTATTTCACGTAAAAGATAGTGCATCAATTGTTTTTATTCTCGAAAACCATCCCACTGAGAGAATATGTTCCTTCCTTATTGAATAAGGCTTATTCATTCTCACTCATTCAACAACAACAAAATACAAAGGGCTAGAAGAGATTTGAGCTAAAGAAAACCAAGCACATTCCATGTGCACCAGCAGAAGCAAGAGATCAGTCAAGAGAATGGAGCAGCCTATGACCTGTTGGGTTTTGAAGTCACTTGCCCACTAACAGTGAAATAGGTCTTTTTTTCAACATTATGACACTGTTCTATAATATTTTCAAACCCATTATCAACTTAATTTAACCACCTATTTTGTATCATGGTAGCTGACATTGATAAAAATAAGATTTAAAATAAAACATGTCAGGACTATCCAAGAAGAAATATTCTCACGGCTGATAGGCAAAAGAAAATACTTTAAAATTATGAAACATTTACCCACGTATTATTAGTAAAACATGTTTGTCCTCTGACCAATATGGTTTACTTTGGAAATCGTACTCATAATTTATGCAAATGAGATTAACGATTAACAGAGACAAATTTCCAATGTTTAAATCGCTGTGTTGTAATAAAACGGTATTGCTAACAGGCAAAATAAAATACTTTAAATTAATAAGATTTTTTCTCATATTAGTTTAGTTTAGAGAGTTGAAAACCACGCAGATCTTTTAACTTCTATAATATTACTAGTAAAACATTTTGCTGATGACTTTTATTGCTCTGACCAAAAATATAAAGCTAAAACTTTTTATTAAACAATTTAGCAAAATATATACCAGATTTGACATTACTGAGTAAAATTATTATTAATTACACAAAATATTATTCGTAAAAGAAGTAAAAAAGCCTAATTTATTGTTCATTTCACGATATATCTCGCCTCAGATAGTTTGCCGAAATATATATCGTGAACTATCATATAACTTTTAAAAAAAATGTAAAAAAAGAAGTAAAAGAAGCCTCAGTTATTGTTCATTTTACGATATATCTCGCCTCGGATAGTTTGCCGAAATCTAAATTAATATGGCCGCTCTTTGTTAATGTAAGAAACCAACAATCAGCTGATTCAAGAAATAAAGAAACATTGCCATCAGCTGTTTTCATATTGCTATGTCTATGCTTCCGAGTACGCTTTCCAAAGTATCCCACCAATATGATGCCAAAATTTTTTTAGTGAACAATTTCACATATATTTTTACATTTTTAACATATCGAATTTAATAAAGTGGTAAAAACTTAATTTTTAAACGACTGTGAACAGATTTGAATTTGTTAAAGCTGCAAAGGATATGCTGCAAATTAGAGCAATAAATCATTTCGATGAAATTTTTTCGATTTTGATTGTTTCTATCTTTTTCATTCAGGTCATAATGATATTCTAGAAGTAAATAAGCCATAATTCTTGTTCATTTTACGATATATCTCGTATCAAATAGTTGCCGAAAGATTAAAAAAAATACGGCTGCCTTTATTTATCATTATTTTTATGTCTTACATACATCAGCTGATATTAGTAAATAAACAGTGCCGTTAGCTATAAAATGTTAATCTTAAAGCTGCGTAATATATGTTTTAGTCATGTTTTTACACAAGTAGTGACCAATCAAAGTCATGCATATATTAACGCTGGGGCAATCAAACTACTTATAAATGTATGAATATATGTTTGTATGAAGACGGGGTCTCCAAGCGAGAACAACCAATAGAAGAAATGTTTTTAACAACTTTTGAATGAAAAAAAAGAGATTGGAGAAAATGTAGATGGTTGAACAGGAAGTGAGATAGATAAGTTAGGAAGAGTTCAGAAAAGCAATTGTGAAGATGAAGTTAATAAGTCACTTGAAGCAGATAAATGGAGGCGTGGAGGTGTTTAGGATAGGCTGCCGTCGAGTTTCTGATGAGGCTCTACAATATGGTAAGAGAAGGAAAAGATGCCAGAAGAATTAAGATTAGTGTCTTGGTGCCAGTTCTCAATAAATTATAGAGTAACTTTTTGTTTTTTTACATGCTTTTAGGTTTTTTCACTTTTTTTGTACATTTTACTTTGTAAAATTTAATTTTCGGGGAATAAATACATTTTTAAAGCGGGGTTTTTCTTCATAATTCCATGTTAAATGAATTGTTGTTTATGCATTTCATGTTTTGAACTTTTTTAAGTTTCAAAGCTTTTAGTATAATGGCTAAGTTTTAAAATGATGTTTTCTATTGTTCCCTTGTGGGAAAAACTACCATCCTTCTTTTTACAAAAATGTTTTTCTTTGATTTTATTTTTGCATGATGATGATGATTTTATTTATTTAATATAACGCCAGGCAAGCAACTAAGACGATAAATTTTTGAAGTAACAGTTTTTAAAACCTTTAAAATAAATGAATATATAAACTAGAATAAAAAATCAAATGAATTAGTAAAGAAATATACTACCCCTCACATCCCACATCATAGCTCAGAATCACTATTATCTCCAATACAACATTCCCATCATCATCACAGCACGACCAACCCTTCTACAACATCTTAATCACTACAGTGACAGTATCACTATCATCACCTTCACTAACTCATGGCTAATCAAATGTCTACTGCTTTCACTGCAGTCCTCCTCTGTGAATCGCTTTTAAGTTGGAAAAAAATCCAGCGCCTTACAAACCAACTCTTTCTGAATGCTTCTGGCACTGGTGACTGGAGGTACAGAAGATGGCCTGCCAAGACTAGCGTCTTTGTAGTCATGACTGGTTCCCTTCTGTTGCTTCTTCCTGGCCCGCTGCGGCCATCTTCCAAGATGACATCTGCTTATACCAACATGAGTAGTGTATTCCGCAATGCTAATTTATTTAAAAAGGTATATGACGAAAAAAGACCTTACTCAAAATAAACCTTGGACAAAATCGCTATAAACAAAAATTTACCTTGAACGAAATAGATCTTTAAAATAGTCTTTAACAAAATTAGACCTTGCGTTAGGGTTAGAGTTATGGTTTAAGTCTATTTTCCAAGGTATATTTCATCGAATATTTTGTTGAGGGCTATTTCGTCAATGTTCTATTTTTGGTGAGGTATATTTGTACCTAATCTATTTAAATAGGCTTTAGGTAACTTTTATTTTTACATTTTTAGCTGAAAATTGCATTCTGGTAAAAAAAAAGTCTACAGAAAGACAGCTGATGAGGTGTCTAAGTTGTATGACTGTGTGCCTAGATGTGCCATAGACAAATATGTTGCTCTTTGCCTTAAATGTCACATGCGCAAGCCACAGACAACAAGAGCGCCATTGAAACCCATAATATCGTGCCAGTGCTTAAATTGGAATTTCATGTTTTTTATCCCTGATAATTTTTTTAAAGGTGCACATTTGGGGTCCTTGGCAGCTGTTTCGGTGAGGCAGACCTGGAGTCCTATGAAGGGGACCTGAGACTGGATCATACAAATTGGGAGGCTTCCACCTCAATTTCTCTTAGGGCGGCTGCCATAAAAAGCAACCCTAGAAATGATTTTCGAGTTTCAGTTTGCCAATGTAAGACTAATTGCACCAGAAATTCATGCAGGTGCAAAAACCGTGGAGTTATTTGCACAAGCAAGTGCCACAAGGGCACAGTGTGTAAAAATCAAGCTTGTGCAATTGATCCCACGATTTTGGCACCTGCATGAATTTCTTTTTTATATTTCATTATTAATTTAGGGATTAATTTGTTTTAATATTTTTGAAATTTATTTGTATTACATTCCTAACATTTATTTTTATTAAATTTCTGATAATTATTGGTATTAATAGCATTTAATTAATCATCTTTTCTCTTATTTTCTTTTATTACATTGACTTATCCACTTAGTCATTCATTTGTAGTCATTTACTCAGTCATTTATTTCATGATTTTTTATTTTATTTTATTATTTTTTATCTATTATTATTATTATTCCACTAAGTACCTGACAAAGAGCGCTTCTGGTGCGTGCCTTAGCACTATATAAATGAATTTTTTTATTATTATTATTAAATTTTATATATAATTTTTATGACATTTTTTATATGCTTTTTATTACATTTTATATATTTTTACAGGATTAATTTGTTTTATTATTTCTGACATTTATTTGTATAACATTTTTGATAATTATTGGTATTAAATATTGGAATTGGAATTAAATAAAACTTTAAAAGAATTATTAATTAGAATATAATTAGAATATAATTACAATTATTAATTAAAATTATTAATTAGGTTATTGTATTCTAATTATTAATCAGAATTAATAATTAGAATTATTAATTATTAATTAATAATTAGAATTATTAATTAGAATATAATTAGAATTATTGATTAGATTTTAAAATAACATCTAAATTATAATTTTAGTTTGAAAATTCTATTATTTAAAAAATTTTAATAATTATTTTTTAATAATAATTAATTTTTAACATCTAAATAATTATTTTTAGTTTGAAAATTTTATTAAAATATTATTTAAAAAAACTTTAGGTTTAGATAGATTCTCATTATTTATGTGAATTCGCTAATTCTAGTTTAGTCCAAATAGCTAAAAATAGCCTAGTTACGCATGCAAATCGTATCTTTGGACGGGACAGCGACTTTGGATGGAACATATATAATGCGGTGTATCACGGCTTATGTCATGTGAGTGGCGCTTCAGTTGCGTGCCCGGGCGCTTAACAAAACTGACATATTTTAAATGAAAAACGCATATTAAACATTATAGACAAAGTGTGATCGCAGCAGTGTTATTTTCGTAACGAAAACGAAAACGACAATTCTGAATAATCGTTCCACGAAAACGGAAATAAAAACAAAATTAATTTTCAAAACGAAAACGAAAATAAGAACTATAATTATTTCCAAAACGATTCTGAAATAAAACTATAATTATTTTAAAAACGAAAATTAAATAAATTTTTATGATATGCCAATATATGCAAATGAATAATTTATATAAAAATTATATGTCTACGTTATAAACATTATCTTTGGGCTTTATGAAAGTAGCGCCATTTATAAACGTTATTTTATTACCACTTCGCTTTGTCAATTAAATAATCACTTATTTTAATCGTAAATTTGTTTTTTTATTTCAAATTTGTTATTACTCAATAATTTACGTACTCAATTCTTATAATATTTCAATTAACTGTTAATTGTTATAACTCATTTGTTGTTAATATACATTTCTATTTATCTGTTTCATTTTAGGATCAATTAATTTTTTTTAGATTTAAAAAATAGTGTTTAAAGTTGTAAATTAATATATTTTCAAAACTGAAATGAAAATGAAAACTTTAATTATTTTCAAAACGAAAAAGAAAAAAAAACTTTAATTATTTTAAAACGAAAATAAAAACTTTACTTATTTTCAAAACGAAAATGAAATCAATACTATAATTATTTTATGTAACGAAAACAACACTAGATCGCAGATGTAGATCTTAGTTTCTTTAAAGGATTAAGATTTATTATGCAATTTCTTAAGAATACTTTAGTTATGATAGTTTATATTTAGTTTAGTGTTTAAGCTGGATATAATCGTTTGTATCTCTATTTATCTAATTTAAATTGGTGCTCTTAAAACCACAAATGTCGCTAATTTCACAACGTAGAAGCATGTTTTTCTCAAACCTAGATATTTCACAATAGAAGTCGGACCAAGACGATTTTTTATTCCCGTTTCAGAATATATTTTTCTGATCCCGTCTCGTTTCCTCTGGTCAAAAGTATTCCGATTCCCGGTCTCGTCTCGTTCCCGCAACTCGATTCCCGGTCCCGGCCTATTTCTGAAACTATTTTTTTTCATTATATTTTACATTTTTTCATTTTTCCAACAGCTTATGTTGTAGACTCTGGTGAAATAAATGCGACGATGATAATGATGGCGATAGTGAAGTCGACGAGGACGATTATGACATTTTGAAGTATCTATCATTCAAATTTTCGATAAAATAGGCGATAAATTGTGTTTTACGAAATTACCTTAAAACACCATGTATTAGTGCACCCATGTTCAAGGCGCACCCATGTATAAGTAGGAGGAAGCATATCTAAAAATTGAAAATTCGTTACGTCCACTTGGAATATAGTTTACTAGGTTATTTCATGATTATTTAAAATTGGAAGCTGGTACTTTTGATGAATTTATAATATTATAAATATTATAAAAAAATATTTGTGCCGCTCACACTACACTGGGCTTCAGCAGTGGCATGAATAAAGTTCTGCAATTGGTTGGAACGGATATAAGGATATATCAGATTTTACAAAGTTTTATGGAGAAAATAAACGTTTCTAGAAAAAATTCTAGTGTAGTTGGACATGAATAGCATTGAAATCTACCATACAAGGAATATTCTTCAAATTTTTTTTCCCATTTTTATGAATAGGAAATACTTCAAATAAACGAAATCAATTTTTTAAAAATTGAATTTATTTTTTTTTCTATTTTTTTACGCCACTTGAAATTTCAACATTGGAATGTACCAATGTTTTATTAAGCGGTAGAATCCCTGTATGGTACATTGTACCATACAGGGATTCTACCGCTTAATAAAACATGAGATAAAATCGTTAAATTTCAATAAAATTTGTTTTTTTTCACACAATCAACATATAATATATATGAATGAAATGTATTTGTTTAAAATAAAAAATAAAAAAATCTCGATTTTTTTAGCAACATAAAAAGAAAAAAAGAAAAAAGTTTAATAAATGTGACAAAAATGTCAAAAATTAAATACAAACAGAAAACACTTCTAATAAATGTAATCAACAACAAAAATATTGAATTTATTTTTTTTCTATTTTTTACGCACTTTGAAATTTCAACTTTAGATTCTACCACTTATTAAAAACATCAGATAAAATCGTTAAATTTTAATAAAATTTGTTTTTTTCTTCACACAATCAACATATAATATATATGAATGGAATGTATTTGTTTAAAATAAAAAATAAAAAAATCTCGATTTTTTTAGCAACATAAAAAGAAAAAAAGAAAAAAGTTTAATAAATGTGACAAAAATGTCAAAAATTAAATACAAACAGAAAACACTTCTAATAAGTGTAATCAACAACAAAAATATTGAATTTATTTTTTTTCTATTTTTTTACGCACTTTGAAATTTCAACTTTAGATTCTACCACTTATTAAAAACATCAGATAAAATCGTTAAATTTTAATAAAATTTGTTTTTTTCTTCACACAATCAACATATATTATATATGAATGGAATGTATTTGTTTAAAATAAAAATCAGACGCCTTCCAAAATATAAAGAAATAAAAATTCTGTTTCATGCTATGGTTGACGATTATGCTTGTTTTAAGATAGGAGTTGGAAAATTATTTTATTTGACAAAATGAGGGGAATCCATGTTAAGATGGACCCCAGGACCCCCTAGCATCGCTGCCCATACATACTCACAATGTATTACTGTATTTGCATTTTTTGATGCCATGGTTGACGATTAGGCTCGTATCGAAATGAGAGTTGAGAAATGTGTATTTTTAAAAGAGTGAAGATGTCCTTATAAAAGTAGACCCCAAGATCGCCGCTCATGCTTCTCTGCTTTCCCTTATGGAACTTAATTATTTTTCTACACCTCCCCTTCGAATCCCTTTTTTCCATAGTTGTCCTTTTCTACATTCTTTTTGCAGCTCAAATTGCTCTTTTTTTTATCAACGCTTTCTTCATCTGTTCCATCCTCTTCTCCCATTGTTTTCTCCTTTCCCTTCTCTCCCTTCCAAAGGGAGGTCCATCTCTAAAGCAACTCTTCTGTACCTCTCATCCTTCAGTGATCCCTTCACTAAAAAAATTTAAAGAAGAAATGTTTAAAAAAAGGTAACATATAAGATAAAAAAATTTGTTTTTAATTTAATTTTATTATATTTATCTCATTATAAAGTTAATGATCTGTTTAAAATATTTAATTTTTCCCAGTCAGCCTTTTGATTAGTTTTACCTAACCAGACACAACAAGAACTTGTTTTTATTCGCTCGTCAACAAGCCTTTTTTATTTAACTTCATCATAAATTATTGCTCTTTCGTCATGGCATTTCCAATTAGTTATTCAGTCATCAATTAAACGGCATTAGTTTTCTAATGGATTCACTCTGAGTCAAAGTCTTTGACTTGGGCATCATATTTGAGTCAAATAATTTGACTCAAATAATTTGACAAAGTTCACACCAGTGCATTGGCCGCCATAGTATTCTTGTCCGATAAAGTTTGAAAATTAGTTTTTCTCATTTTTCCCAATATTTACTACATATTATGACTGAAATAAGTATTTAATAAAATTTATATAAAATTTATATAAAATTTATTATAAAAGGAAGTGTCTAGAGTCTAGTTGCAGAATCATTTTACATATTGATTGAAACTTTAAATTTTAAAGTGATGTATGACATTTCTTGAATAATTATTGGAATATTTGATATATTTATTTATTTATCCATATAATTTTTATATTTAATTTATTATAATTATTATAATATATTTGTACAATTGTTTTTTTTTTTTGACAAATTTTTATTATTAGGGTTGAATCTTCAATCAATCAATCAATCACTTATCATTTGTATAGCGCCCTTTAATAATTGAACAAAAGCGCTCTTCAAATAAATTTGTTAAATAAAACGGTTTTTAGACCACTACCAATATATGTATATATATCAATTTAAATATAAAAAAACAATCAATCAACCTCAATAATCCAACCTCACCCACACCACCATGATAATCACCGCCAAAAAATCACTATCGCCACAAATAAAAAATTCAATCATCACCACAATACCAACACTCATACCACAGCACAATCATTACCACATCATCCTCAAAACAACAAAACACAATCATCATTCTTCTCAGTTTTCTGTCTTTCGACTTCTATAATATTGTTAACATATTTATTTTAAATAATAAAAAATTTTGAAATATAAATCAAAATAATTCAAATTTCGAAAACTAAAATATTTTAAAATTTTAAATAAAATCTATAATTCAGAAAGTATGTTACTCTCCATATACATATATATTTGTTACTATCCTATATTTTGTTTGAGTCTGAAGTTAGATTTTTGGATAACTTCACTTACGAATTATGATTCTGTATTTAATCTCTACTTTAAAAATATTGCACAATTCTAATAAAAATTATTCTCTTTCCAAAAGAAAATTATTCAAGTACTGAACAATTAAATTTTGCACTAGAGCTCAAAGGATGCAAGCAACTGGGGAAGGCGACAAAATAGTGAAGGAAGGCTGGTTGATGAAGAGAGGTCAGAAGACATCCATCATTCAACTATAAGTTTATATAGTGATAAATTATAAATCATTATTATAAGCCAAACACTACACAGGAGTTATTGACTTTTCAAAACCCAATAAGACATTCATAATACATCAAAGCTATAAACTTGTATAGTGCAAAATCTTGAATTACTTTAGATTAACGTTAAAACATTGGTGACCCAGGGGAGCACATAAAGAACTGGAGGGACCGTTACTTTATCCTGCGCAGCAATGGCTCTTTCCTCGGCTACAAGGTCTTTATAACCATTCAGGCCCCTTTCCACCTCCCACCTACCTATCCACCCTCCCATCCATGCCAATTCTCTTGACCTCCACCCTCCCATCCATGCCATCTCCCTTGACCTCCACCCTCCCATCCATGCCATCTCACTCCACCTCCACCCTCTCATCCATTCCATCTCACTCCACCTCCACCCTCTCATCCATGCCATCTTACTCCACCTCCACCCTCTCATCCATGCCATCTTACTCCACCTCACCCTCTCATCCATGCCATCTTACTCCACCTCATCCTCCCATCCATGCATTCTCACTCCACCTCATCCTCCCATCCATTCCATCTTACTTCACCTCCACCCTCCCATCCATGCCATCTCACTCCACCTCCACCCTCCCATCCATGCCATCTTACTCCACCTCATCCTCATTCTCCACCAGACTCAGCCTGACAATGACCTACAAGAACCTTCAAACAACTTCACAGTCAGGGGTGAGTTCAACCCCCCCCCCCATAACTCTAACCCTAACCCTTCTAACTTTCCCCCTCTAACCCCCCTTCCTAACCCTAACCTTCCCCCCCTAACCTTCCCTCCTAAACCTAATCCTAACCTTCCCCCCCTAACCCTCCATCCTAATCCTAACCCTCTCTTCCTCCTATCCCTAACACTTCACCAGCCACCACCTCACCTTACCCAAAACACTTTTTCACCACCTTTATCTTCCCCTACCCACCGCCCTTCCACACTAGGCTCATGACATTTTCGCAACCCTATAATCGGATATTTTCGAAAGATTATTTTCATGCAAAAACACTAGAGTGAATCGTCATTTAAGATGTTATTCCAAAAACTACACGTCCAAAGTCAAAGTACGGTCGCAAATATGCTGACATCGTAAAAGTCAGATATGTTTTAATTGATGATTTTAATATAATATGTATAATAATAATAATAATAATAATACAATAATGACGAGCATAATTATAGTGGAGTATACCCAAATTAGCTTCGAGGCCACTTGGGCTGCATCTTTTCATTTGGACCTTTCATTATTGATCAAGCCGTCAGTCGCTAATCGACTTTAAAATCTTTAAAAGTCTTCAGGATAAAAAGTCTTCAGGATAAAAAGTCTTCAGGATAAAAAGTCTTCAGGATAAAAAGTCTTAAGGATAAAAAGTCTTAAGGATAAAAAGTCTTAAGGATAAAAAGTCTTAAGGATAAAAAGTCTTCAGGATAAAAAGTCTTAAGGATAAAAAGTCTTAAGGATAAAAAGTCTTAAGGATAAAAAGTCTTAAGGATAAAAAGTCTTAAGGATAAAAAGTCTTAAGGATAAAAAGTCTTCAGGATAAAAAGTCTTAAGGATAAAAAGTCTTAAGGATAAAAAGTCTTAAGGATAAAAAGTCTTCAGGATAAAAAGTCTTAAGGATAAAAAGTCTTAAGGATAAAAAGTCTTAAGGATAAAAAGTCTTAAGGATAAAAAGTCTTAAGGATAAAAAGTCTTAAGGATAAAAAGTCTTAAGGATAAAAAGTCTTAAGGATAAAAAGTCTTCAGGATAAAAAGTCTTAAGGATAAAAAGTCTTAAGGATAAAAAGTCTTAAGGATAAAAAGTCTTAAGGATAAAAAGTCTTAAGGATGAAAAGTCTTAAGGATAAAAAGTCTTAAGGATAAAAAGTCTTCAGGATAAAAAGTCTTAAGGATAAAAAGTCTTAAGGATAAAAAGTCTTAAGGATAAAAAGTCTTCAGGATAAAAAGTCTTAAGGATAAAAAGTCTTCATTAAATATCAAATGAAGACATGAAACTTTCGGAGTTTTGTGAGAAGTGTGGCTTGATAATAGAGCTCGCAGGAGGAAAAGAATAATCGGGAAGAAGGAGTGCTTCACACCGCGTTTCAATGAAATATTTGAATCGCTGTTGGGCGTGTGGCTTTTAAAAAGAAAAGGCAAAAAGTTTACTTACAATACTTCTCGTGTTAAGACGTCCGAAAATTAAAATCTGAAAAGTGCAAAAGCCTCTCCGCCACACAGGCTGCCAAGTGATGCTCTTCGACAAGCCACGGGCCAACACGTTCACCATCCGTGGCCTCCAGATGACCACCATCGTCGAACGCATGTTTGCAGTCGAGAGCCCTGAAGCGAGGTGGATGTAGTGGAGGTGGAGGGAGGGTTTGAGGAGAGGGAGAGGGAGGTAAAGGGTGGTGTTAGACAGCAATGGAGGGAGGTGCACGTTATTAGTTTGGATTGGGTGGAAGAGGTGGATGGATGGATGGGTGGATATATGGATGATGCACTTCACCTCATGACCACACACACACACACACACACACACACACACACACACACACACACACACACACACACACACACACACACACACACACACAAACACACACACACACACACACGTGTCAGGCAAGCTTGGATACAGGCGATCAAGCTGGTGGCTGAAAGTCTGGTGGGGGAGGAAGAGGAGGAGGGGTGTGTGGAGGAAGAGGTGGTCGCCTACAAGAGGGAGAAGGTGGTGAGTGGTCTGGTGTGGTGGTGGTGTTTGAGTGGAGGTGAGTGGTCTGGTGTGGTGGTGGTGTTTGAGTGGAGGTGAGTGGTCTGGTGTGGTGGTGGTGTTTGAGTGGAGGTGAGTGGTCTGGTGTGGTGGTGGTGTTTGAGTGGTGGCGAGTGGTCTGGTGTGGTGGTGGTCTGGTGTGGTGGTGGTGTTTGAGTGGAGGTGAGTGGTCTGGTGTGGTGGTGGTGTTTGAGTGGAGGTGAGTGGTCTGGTGTGGTGGTGGTGTTTGAGTGGAGGTGAGTGGTCTGGTGTGGTGGTGGTGTTTGAGTGGAGGTGAGTGGTCTGGTGTGGTGGTGGTGTTTGAGTGGAGGTGAGTGGTCTGGTGTGGTGAGTGGTCTGGTGTGGTGAGTGGTCTGGTGTGGTGGTGGTGTTTGAGTGGAGGTGAGTGGTCTGGTGTGGTGGTGGTGTTTGAGTGGAGGTGAGTGGTCTGGTGTGGTGGTGGTGTTTGAGTGGAGGTGAGTGGTCTGGTGTGGTGGTGGTGTTTGAGTGGAGGTGAGTGGTCTGGTGTGGTGGTGGTGTTTGAGTGGAGGTGAGTGGTCTGGTGTGGTGGTGGTGTTTGAGTGGAGGTGAGTGGTCTGGTGTGGTGGTGGTGTTTGAGTGGAGGTGAGTGGTCTGGTGTGGTGGTGGTGTTTGAGTGGTGGCGAGTGGTCTGGTGTGGTGGTGGTCTGGTGTGGTGAGTGGTCTGGTGTGGTGAGTGGTCTGGTGTGGTGGTGGTGTTTGAGTGGAGGTGAGTGGTCTGGTGTGGTGGTGGTGTTTGAGTGGAGGTGAGTGGTCTGGTGTGGTGGTGGTGTTTGAGTGGAGGTGAGTGGTCTGGTGTGGTGGTGGTGTTTGAGTGGAGGTGAGTGGTCTGGTGTGGTGGTGGTGTTTGAGTGGAGGTGAGTGGTCTGGTGTGGTGGTGGTGTTTGAGTGGAGGTGAGTGGTCTGGTGTGGTGGTGGTGTTTGAGTGGAGGTGAGTGGTCTGGTGTGGTGGTGGTGTTTGAGTGGAGGTGAGTGGTCTGGTGTGGTGGTGGTGTTTGAGTGGTGGCGAGTGGTCTGGTGTGGTGGTGGTCTGGTGTGGTGGTGGTGTTTGAGTGGAGGTGAGTGGTCTGGTGTGGTGGTGGTGTTTGAGTGGAGGTGAGTGGTCTGGTGTGGTGGTGGTGTTTGAGTGGAGGTTAGTGGTCTGGTGTGGTGAGTGGTCTGGTGTGGTGGTGGTGTTTGAGTGGTGGCGAGTGGTCTGGTGTGGTGAGTGGTCTGGTGTGGTGGTGGTGTTTGAGTGGAGGTTAGTGGTCTGGTGTGGTGAGTGGTCTGGTGTGGTGGTGGTGTTTGAGTGGTGGCGAGTGGTCTGGTGTGGTGAGTGGTCTGGTGTGGTGGTGGTGTTTGAGTGGAGGTGAGTGGTCTGGTGTGGTGGTGGTGTTTGAGTGGAGGTGAGTGGTCTGGTGTGGTGGTGGTGTTTGAGTGGAGGTGAGTGGTCTGGTGTGGTGGTGGTGTTTGAGTGGAGGTGAGTGGTCTGGTGTGGTGGTGGTGTTTGAGTGGAGGTGAGTGGTCTGGTGTGGTGGTGGTGTTTGAGTGGAGGTGAGTGGTCTGGTGTGGTGGTGGTGTTTGAGTGGAGGTGAGTGGTCTGGTGTGGTGGTGGTGTTTGAGTGGAGGTGAGTGGTCTGGTGTGGTGGTGGTGTTTGAGTGGAGGTGAGTGGTCTGGTGTGGTGAGTGGTCTGGTGTGGTGAGTGGTCTGGTGTGGTGGTGGTGTTTGAGTGGTGGCGAGTGGTCTGGTGTGGTGGTGGTCTGGTGTGGTGGTGGTGTTTGAGTGGAGGTTAGTGGTCTGGTGTGGTGAGTGGTCTGGTGTGGTGGTGGTCTGGTGTGGTGGTGGTGTTTGAGTGGAGGTTAGTGGTCTGGTGTGGTGAGTGGTCTGGTGTGGTGGTGGTCTGGTGTGGTGGTGGTGTTTGAGTGGTGGCGAGTGGTCTGGTGTGGTGGTGGTCTGGTGTGGTGGTGGTGTTTGAGTGGAGGTGAGTGGTCTGGTGTGGTGGTGGTGTTTGAGTGGTGGTGCAGAGTGAATGTTTGTTAATAAATAGATTGAATTTTATTGATGGCCATTTCAACCACCATCACTACCAACATCATCATCACCACCACCATAACTTCATCATCATCACCACCATATCTTTATCATCAATACTACCACCATATCTTCATCATCATCATCATCACTACCACCATATCTTCATCATCATCATCACCATTCAGAAGCTGGAGGACTTTGAACTGCTCAAAATCTTGGGGAAGGGGACCTTCGGCAAGGTGGACATCATCATCATCATCACCTTCATCATCATCACCATCATAATTATCATCATCATCATCACCTTCATCATCGTCATCACCTTCATCATCATCATCACCACCTTCATCATTATCAAAACCATCATCTTCACCATCCTCATCATCATCATCTTCTTCACCACTTGCATCAGAATAGTAGCCTAATTGATGCACGCTTGCAATGGCGACAGGTGGTCATGTGCAGGCAGAGGGACGGAGGCAAGTTGTACGCCATGAAGATCATCAAGAAGAACGTCATCATCGCCAAGGCACGTCCTTCATCCATCCATCCCTTCCTCCATCCATCCCTTCCTTCATCCATTCATTCCTTCCTCCATCCATCCATCCCTTCCTCCATCCATCCCTTCCTTCATCCATCCATTCCTTCCTCCATCCATCCATCCCTTCCTCCATCCATCCCTTCCTCCATCCATCGATCCCTTCCTCCATCCATCCTCATCATCATCATCATCATCAACAACAACATCATCATCATCACCATCACCACTCAGGACGAAGTGGCGCACACGCTATCCGAGAATAAAGTCCTCCAAAACAGCAGACATCCCTTCATCACTGTGAGCATCATCATCATCATCACCTCCTCCATCATCATCAACATACTACCATCTCCATCATCATCATCAACATACTACCATCTCCATCATCATCATCACTACTACCATCTCCATCATCATCATCACTACTACCATCTCCATCATCATCGTCATCATCACCACCACCATCATCATCATCACCACCAACATCGTCAACACCATCATCATCATCATCACTACCAACATCATAATCATCACCACCAGCATCACCACCACCATCATCAACACCACCAGCATCATCATCATCACCACGACCACCACCACAGCACCTCTCCCACGCCTTCCAAACGACTGACCGCTTGTGCTTCGTGATGGAGTTGGCGAACGGGGGAGAACTCTTCCAGCACCTCTCCAGACTCAAGAAGTTCTCAGAGGAGAGGACCCGGTGTGTGTGTGTGTGTATGTTTGTGGGTGTGTGTGTGTTTGTGTGTGTTTTTGTGGGTGTGTTTGTGTTTGTGGGTGTGTGTGTGTTTTTGTGTGTATGTGTGAGTGTGTGTGTGTGGGTGTGGGTGTGTGTGTTTGTGTGTGTGTGTGTGGGTGTGTGTGTCTGTGTGTTTGTGTGTGTGCGTATGTGTGTTTGTGAGTGTGTGTGTGTGGGTGGGTGTGTGTGTGTTTGTGTCTGTGTGTGTGTTTGTGTGTGTTTATGTGTGTTTGTGTGTAACCCACCCCACCAACAGCTTCTACGCCGCAGAGATCTGCTGTGCCCTCGGCTACTTGCACAAGTGCAATGTCGTCTACCGAGACCTCAAGGTGCTCCTGATGATGATCATGATGATTCCATGGTGTTGATGATGATGCTGGGGATGTAGTGAGGATAATGATGATGATAAGGATAATGTTGATGATGATGGTGAGGATGGTAGTTTTGATACTTCATCACCATCAACATCATCATCACCATCACCATCATCATCATCACCACCATCATCCTCTTCATCATCATCATCATCATCAGCTAGAGAACCTCCTGTTGGACAAGGACGGACACATAAAGATGGCGGACTTTGGCCTCTGCAAGGAGAACATGTTCTATGGCACGAGCACGCAGACCTTCTGTGGCACCCCCGAGTA
>OX030962.1:590121-595121 GCA_943735955.1 Piscicola geometra
TTTTGCGCATTTCCTTAGATATTCTAAGCAGTTTAACCTTCTTTAACCTTCTTCAACCTTCTTCAACCTTCTTTAATCATCCTCAACCTTCTTTAACCTTCTTTAATATTCGATAAATATATACTTTGAATTGTCATCTCTGTTTTGAAACTTCAGAATCGATTAAATCTTATTAGTTTGGTTTTTTCTTGTTACCTCAATTTTTAAATCTTAACTTCTCGTCTGCTCTTTTTTATGATTTTAATAATTGTGTATTTATGTGCAAAAGGCTTAAATTATATCAGCACTTAATTTTTAATCCTATTTTTTATTTCTTTCAACTCAATTCTTCGCCATTACAATGCCAATTTTGATCTTAATTTTCACGTTTTATGCAGACATAAAAGGATGTGTCAAAATTTTTTTTACTTAGCATCAACATTGTTATAATTATTTTAAATATTAAAAATAATGCTAGACACGTTGAAAGCTTAAGAATTGCTTTGTGGCGTTTCATTTGATGGGTGTCGTCTAAACGAAATGAGATGTAGAGGAACACCATTCATGCATATATCTCACCTCTTAAAACCTAAGAAGTTCGAGTCTCCTCTAGGACTAGGCTAAAAACAAACTGTATATCTCCCATGCATCAAATGTTCACCACAAGTGTTTGTTGAAAGCGCAACAAAGTATATTTTAATCATTGTTGTTTTTATTTGACTTATTATTTAGTTACAAATTAATCTATTTATTTAACTTTAAATTTGAAGTCAGATATTAGTAGAGACCGACCGAAACAGATATTTAAAACCGTCAGCAACCCACCGTTCAACTCTCAAGTTGGTGAGTTATCGGAGTTAGTAGGGAGATAAACGGACTCGGATGTAGGAGAGAAGTCTCTACAGAGCTTGAATACTCTGCCTTGCAATCTTTCTGCAATGAGAAGGGACGATCTCCAAACAAGATATTATTCCGTTTTATTGAGTTGCTTGTATAGAGTTAATTTTCTAAATTATCAATTTTCATTTTCATACCATCAAATCAATGAGTCATACCATAGATATCCTGTTGTTTGTAGCATATCTATGGTTATATCTTTTAAATGTCATTCTTTTGCTTTATTTAAACATTAAATTTTAAAGCAAATTCTTTCACATCTCCGTTGCCATGCGTAAACAAGGAAACTCGAAACAAGAGAGTGTTTCAATTTGAAACTTTCAAATGACTTGAAATATACGAGTCTGATTTATTGAAGTCAACCGCTTCTATCTCAATCAATTTCTTTGATTTGTTAAGTAAATGAGTGAAAAGGTGAAGATTATATGCCTAGGCGACAGTGCAGTGGGAAAGTCCAAGTGAGTCATATGCTTTGCATTCTACTCATCTTTAAATTAGCTATTTTAAAAGGCGCTTACTACAGATCCCGGACTCAAATGAGTAAAAGTAGTCGTGCATTTTAAAATTTTATGTTTTATATAAATAATTTAATTTAATTAAAATTGATTTTTATGAGGGGTGAATCGGTTGAGGGGTAAATCGACTGCATCCCCTTTCACTGACTCTTTTCTTGACCTTGCTGTTAATAAAATAACTCTCTGTCTTCAACCTATAATCTCTTGGGCTTCATCTGTTTCTCAAGCTTAATCCAGACAAATTTGAACTCATCTGTTTTAATAGAACATCTTAATCTTTACTATCCCTTCCTTCTTTTGTTTTGTCTCCCCCGTCATCACTATTTCTTCATCTTCTATACGTAGTCTTGGTTTCATCTTTGATTCTAACCTGTCTTTAGCTCCTCAAATTCTATCTGTCTCTAAATCTTTTTATTTCCACATTCGTCGTATTTAACAGCTTCTTCCTTTTCTCGATGATCCTACTTTGCAGCTTCTTGTATATTCTCTAGTTCTCTCCAGGATTGATTATTGCAACTCTCTTTACTATGGTCTCCCTGATACTATTTTAGCTCCTCTAAATAAAGCCTTTAATTGTGCTGCTTGTCTTGTTGCTCGTGCTCCTAAGTTTTCTCACATTTCTCCTTATCTTCGTTTGTTACATTGGTTACCTCTGAGATCTAGAGTGACTTTTAAAATATGCCTAAATATGTTTAAAATTCATAACTGTAATGCTCCAATTTAATCTAATTAAACAACCCCCTAAATCTGGTCTAAGATCATCTACCTTTAATCGTTCTTTTCGTTTTCCAGTTAAACACTCTTTTGCTAAACGTTCTTTTTCTTACTGTGGTCCTCTTTTATGGAATTCTTTTTTAACTTCAACTAAGTCACTCATAACTTTCCGTCGAGGCCTGAAGACGTACTTGTTCAAGACGTGATTGCTGTGAGCGCTTTTGTTAACTCCGCAAAGGGCGCTATACAAATAATTAGTGATTGCTTTTCGAAGCTCCGTCATTTATAAAATTTTTAATGGATAAAATAGATTTAAAAAAACTTCTGATTCAATTATATTTAGAATGATAACTAATTGTGACGCTAAATAACGAAAACAGATTTGTAATATAACTTCCGATAAAGTAAAACTAAAGTTTCATTTGAGAGCAGAAGCCAGCGCATTCACATTTAAAGATGAGTAGAATACTTCCTGAGTCATATGATGGCCAAGTTTTGATTCGATTCAACTTAAATGCGGTATAGTCAATGAGTGCTCGCAAGACCACTGTGTCATCACTGCAGATTGGTTGAGAGGTTCCTCCTCGACGAGTAGTGAGGCCGACAATATTTTCAAATACAAAATACTGAATATTGATGACTACTAGACTTAATAAATACAAATACTGAATATTGATGACTATTAGACTTAATAAATACAAATGAAGAAATATCAAAGTTCTCCGAAACCATTTCAGCAAATCGCAGCAGCTCTCCACCTTCGCACTGAACATCTTCAGACACAAGACAAGAGTGAAGGAGAAAGACGTCCAAGCCGGTAAGTTTCTAGGTGCGTCTTAGAGGTCGGACACGGACGATTTTTCATTCGCGGTCCTGTCTTTTTCTCGAATTTCTTGTTACCGCCCCGTTCCCGCAACTCGATTCCCAGTCCCGACTCGTTCCCGAAACTTTTTTGTTTATTTATTCATTTTCGCTGCCGTTTTCACTGGTCCCAAACTTGCTAGTCCTAACATTTCTTAAAATTTATTATTTGAAAATCAGAGAATATTTCTTTTAATAAAATGTTAAAAAAACGATTTAAATTTCAAATATTTATTGAAATGAAAGTATTGAAGTTAGTCATTGTTTTTGAGTAATTCAATCAAGTCTTTTCACACGGGTTAAACCGTCAAGAGTATTAGCTTTCAAATTAGATGATCTTGGGTCTAAAGTTAAACGACCACATGTTGAACAATTCAGTTCACAGGGAATAGAATTTGCAGGTATACTATACAAAAGTTTGGAAACTTCTTGTAGTATTGGAAAAATTATCATATTACTCTAATAAAATAAAACATTTTTATAATCTTCCATTTTGTTCGGACGTAATTGTAAATATTTGTACAATTCATCCTCTTCTGAATTTTTTCCCACGTCATTATTATTAATTCCTCAATAATGTTAGAAATATGTTTTTTGACAATATTCTTATTATCCACAACTGCAAAAATAAAATCATTCGTTTAATTTGATAGTAGAATGATTTTATTATAATTTTTACGTTATAAAAACAAACATAATAGGTCTAAATAACCATCATTTGTTTTTTTCGTCAACGGCTCTGCAGCTTGGTCTGGCTGTACAAAATAGAATTAAATTTTCTCTAAAGAAAGTCTTGATATTTATTTATTTTCTGTCCCAAACTCTTTTCTTATTATTCTTTCATACTGGGGATGCAACAGACATGCAGCCATATGAATAAGATCAACGGGCATCTTTTCTATTTTCGAAATGATCAACTGAGCAATCAACTGGAAATTAATCATTCAAATTCAAAGTATTATTTAAAAAAGAAAAATAATATAACTGACCAGTTTGATTTCATCTGACAAGTTTTCATCATCGCCAATTTGTTATAATCTCTCTAATATTTGGACTCGCCATAACAACTTCAAATGTACTTTAGAGTTTTTGAAATTGACAACGCAATGGTGGCTTCGTTATACATTTCCATTGCATTTGATACTTGTTTTAAGTTCGGAGTATCGATGAAATAGAGATTTCCTTACTTAGGAGTTTGATGAAAAATCATTGTTAAAGAATCCAATCCCAATAACTTTTATTCCCGTTTTTCCCGTTCCCGATTTGAATATTGATTCCCGTTCTCGTCCCAAAAACCTATTTCCGGTTCCCGACTTTTCCCGTCCTGGAATTAATTTTCATTCCTGTTCCCGCAGGAGTCCATGTCCGACCTCTAGTGTGTGTTTTTTTGTTTGTTTGTTTGTGTGCGTGCGTGTGTTTGTGTGTGTTTGTGTGTGTGTTTGTGTGTGTGTGTGTGAATCGATCTCGACGACCCACCATGAGACATCTGGGACACAGCGGGTCAGGAGAGGTTCAACAGCATCCACCCTTCCTACTTCAACCAGGCCCATGCCTGCATCCTCGTATCCATCCTTTCTTCCTCTTTTCATCATCTTCATCCTTATCATCATCATCAACAACATCATCAGCATCATCTCACATTCCACCGCTATGATGAACTCTTGATCTAAATTTGTATACCCACCCACCCACCCACCCATGCACCCACTCATGCACTCACCCATGCACCCACCCATGCACTCACCCATGCACCCACCCATGCACCCTCCCATTTATCCACCCACCCACCTATCTATCCATCTATCCACTCACCCATACACCCATGCATCCATCCACTCACCCATGCACCCACCCACCCATCTATTCATCCATCCATCCACCCGTGCACGCACCCATCCATGCATCCATCCATCCATTCACCCACCCATCCATGCATCTATCCACTTATTCACCCACCCATCTATTCACCAACCCATCCATTCACCCACCCATTCATTCACTCAACCATTTATGCATCTATCCATCCACCCACCC
>OX030962.1:610121-612621 GCA_943735955.1 Piscicola geometra
GTAGTAGTAGTAGTAGTAGTAGTAGTAGTAGTAGTAGTAGTAGTAGTAGTAGTAGTAGTAGTAGTAGTAGTAGTAGTAGTAGTAGTAGTAGTAGTAGTAGTAGTAGTAGTAGTAGTAGTAGTAGTAGTAGTAGTAGTAGTAGTAGTAGTAGTAGTAGTAGTAGTAGTAGTAGTAGTGGTTGTAGTAGTAGTAGTAGTAGTAGTAGTAGTAGTAGTATTATTAGTATTAGTAGTAGTAGTGGTTGTAGTAGTAGTAGTAGTAGTAGTGGTTGTAGTAGTAGTAGTAGTAGTAGTAGTAGTAGTAGTAGTAGTAGTAGTAGTAGTAGTAGTAGTAGTAGTAGTAGTAGTAGTAGTAGTAGTAGTAGTAGTAGTAGTAGTAGTAGTAGTAGTAGTAGTAGTAGTAGTAGTAGTAGTAGTAGTAGTAGTAGTAGTAGTAGTAGTAGTAGTAGTAGTAGTAGTAGTAGTAGTAGTAGTAGTAGTAGTAGTAGTAGTAGTAGTAGTAGTAGTAGTAGTAGTAGTAGTAGTAGTAGTAGTAGTAGTAGTAGTAGTAGTAGTAGTAGTAGTAGTAGTAGTAGTAGTTGTAGTAGTAGTAGTAGTAGTAGAGGTGACAAAGCCTCTATGTGACTGGGTAGCGAGATAGGGGAACTTAAGGACAGACCTGTGAACGCTGCTATCAGAGGCCTGTAATTATCCATCAAACCCTTCAATTCCCTACCACCACTTCACCACCCCAATAACCTGACCTTAGTTCTCCCCTCTCTACCACCTTAACTACCATCTTCCACCACCACCACCACCACCTCTCACCCTCCAACTTCCGACCCCATCAGTCCTTTTCCCCAATGAGTTTCACCCTCCTCTCTCTCGGACTTCGAGTTTAAAGCCTTACTTTCAAATTTTTCATACCGTTTTTTAAATTTTAAATTTTTTTATTTTATTAAATAATGGTCTTTATAAACTTACAATTTTTAGTACAATTATATTGGATAATAATTAACTAGAAAATTTAGATGATATTTTAACTTGATAACTAATAATGTGCTTTAAATAATCAATAACACAATAATATCGAGTTAATAAATATTAATTGTTGCTTGAATAATAAATCAGGCGGTTTGAGGTGCCACAGACAATGAGGGAAGTATGATGGATGGGTGTGGTGATGATGGATGGGTGTGGTGATGGTGGATGGGTGTGGTGATGATGGATGGGTTTGGTGATGAAGGATGAGTGTGGTGATGATGGATGGGTGGTTCGGCTCTCAAGTCCTCCTGCCTGACGCCACTCTAGTTGAGGTTGCTTGAGAAAGATCTTTTCCTTGCAGGTTATTGTGAGTCTGCTCCAGTTCAATTGTAGGTGTTGTTGCTGTGTTGTTGAGTGTGTTGTTTTGTTGTGTTTGTGTGTTGTTTGTGTGCTGAAGAGTGTGTTGTTTTGTTGTGTTTGTGTGTTGTTTGTGTGCTGAAGAGTGTGTTGTTGTATGTATTGTTGTTGCTGTATTGTTAAGTGTTTTGTGAGTGTGTTGTTGTGTGTATTGTTGTTGCTGTATTGTTAAGTGTTTTGTGAGTGTGTTGTTGTGTGTTCGAAATAGATGAAGAGATAAATCTGTTACAAATCTGATACGTGCGTGACGTAGGCACAATTAAGGTTCATCAGCGCCTGTCACGCAAATTAACACATGTCATCATTCTATCCAATCTGTAATCCACACTCGCAACCCCACCTCACAAAGCTCGTCACCATAACAACAACAACAACAACAATGATCAAATTAATAGTAAAAAATATTCTATAACTAATTGCAACAACAGCAACAGCGATGCAACATGAGCAACAGATGATTTGTGCGATGAATGCTTAATCAATTATTTAATTATTATAAATATAATAATAAAAAAGAAAATCATCATTGTTATTATTGTTATTACTATTTTTTTATTATTATTGTTTAGAGATCGACTGAAATTTTGTTCGATTTTGGTTTTTGGGCCGAAGTTGCCAATTGTCTTAGTTTCGCTCAATTCGGTTTCGGCCAAAATGGATCTCATATTGGCCGAAAAACCGAAATTTTTATTTTTATTTAGTTTATCTGATATATCTGTGTATCATCAATCGAACTCGAACTATTAAGTTTGGTTTCAATTCTCATCTCTTTAGATAACTGTTAGATGTCGTGGTTGATTGATTTATGGGTGACGTAAGACGAAGATATACAAGATATAAGATATAAGATATACAAGCATCTGGAAGAAGAACCATTGCATTGGAGTACTTGATGCTGTATCGGTTAAATGAGCAACAAAAAGCAAGTAACTTTTATTCCGTTGAATATCGAGACATCGACCCTTTAACAAAAGAGGAGTGCAAACTTATAGAAAGAATTGATGTTGTACTAAAATCATATAACGACGAGACCACTTATTAAACTGGCATTAGCATCGTTAAATGCTATTTCATTGTTTTTAATGATAGTTGGGGGAAATTTCGCTTTCGGTTTTGGTTTT
>OX030962.1:617621-620121 GCA_943735955.1 Piscicola geometra
TTATTGAAATGAAAGTATTGAAGTTAGTCATTGTTTTTGACTAATTCAATCAAGTCTTTATTGCTTTTCACACGGGTTAAACCGTTAAGAGTTTCAGCTTTCAAATGAGATGATTTTGGGTCTGAAGTTAAACGACCACATATTGAAAAATTCCGTTCACAGGGAATATAACTTGCAAATATACTAAACAAAATTTTGGCTACATTTTATAGTATTTTAAAATTGCTCATTTTACTCCAATAAAATAAAACATCTTTATAATCTTCAGTTTTTTTGTGACGTAATTGTGAATATTTGTACAATTCATCCTCTTCAGAATTTTTTTCTTCGTTCATTATTATTAATTCTTCAATAATGTTAGAAATATTTTTTTTGACAACATTATTATTCTCTACAACTGCAAATATAAAATCATTCGTATAATTTGATAGTATAATAATTTTATTATAATTTTTACGTTATAAAAACAAACATAATAGTTCTAAATAACCATCATTTGATTTTTTTCTCAACGGCACTGCAGCTTGGTCTGGCTATAGAGATAGAATTAAATTTTCTCTAATGAAAGTCTTGGTATTTATTTCTTTTCTATCCCAAACTTGTTTCCAATTATTCTTTTATACTGGGGATGCAACAGACATGCTGTCATATGAATGAGATCAATGGGCATCTTTTCTTTTATCGAAATGATCAACTGAGCAATCAACTGGAAATTAATCATTCAAATTCAAAGTATTAATTTATAAAAGTAAAATAATTTAACTGACATTTTTGATTTTATCTGAAAAGTTTTCATCATCACCCATTTTTTCTGATCTCCCTAATCTTTGGACTCACCATAACAACTTCAAATGTAGTGTTGGAGATTTTGACATTGGCAATGGTGGCTTCGTTATACATTTCTATTGCATTTAATACTTATTTCAAGTAAGGAGTATCGATGTAATAAAGATTTCCATACTTAGAAGTTTGCTGAAAAAACATTGTTAAAGAATCCAAACCCAATAACTGTTATTCCCGTTTTTCCCGTTCCCGATTTAAAAGTTGATTCCCGTTCCCGTCTTTTCCCGTTCCCGATTTGAATTTCGATTCCCGTTCCCGTTCCCGTCCCGAAAACCTATTCCCGGTTCCCGACTTTTCCCGTCCCGAAATTAATTTTCATTCCCGTTCCCGCGGGAGTCCCGCGGGTATCCGGTCAAATCGGGTACCCGGTCCGACCTCTATTCCAAACACATTCGACTCTCCTCTTCCTTCTATAAATTATTTCATCTTCATCTCGTAGTAGTAGTGGTTGTAGTAGTAGTAGTAGTAGTAGTAGTAGTAGTAGTAGTAGTAGTAGTAGTAGTAGTCGTAGTAGTAGTAGTGTAGTGGTAGTAGTGGTTAGAGTAGTAGTAGTAGTAGTAGTAGTAGTAGTAGTAGTAGTAGTAGTAGTAGTAGTAGTAGTAGTAGTAGTAGTAGTAGTAGTAGTAGTAGTAGTAGTAGTAGTAGTAGTAGTAGTAGTAGTAGTAGTAGTAGTAGTAGTAGTAGTAGTTGTAGTAGTAGTAGTAGTAGTTGTAAGAGTAGTAGTAGTAGTAGTAGTAGTAGTAGTAGTAGTAGTAGTAGTAGTAGTAGTAGTAGTAGTAGTAGTAGTAGTAGTAGTAGTAGTAGTAGTAGTAGTAGTAGTAGTAGTAGTAGTAGTAGTAGTAGTAGTAGTAGTAGTAGTAGTAGTAGTAGTAGTAGTAGTAGTAGTAGTAGTAGTAGTAGTAGTTGTAGTAGTAGTAGTAGTAGTAGTAGTAGTAGTATTAGTAGTAGTAGTGGTAGTAGTAGTAGTAGTAGTATTAGTAGTAGTGGTAGTAGTCGTAGTAGTATTAGTGGTGGTAGTAGTAGTAGTAGTAGTAGTAGTAGCAACGGTAAGACGATGCAATAATGCAATAAGTTGATCAATGCGAGCGACATCGAAATTGAATCAAACGGTAAGTAAGTGAGCGCTATAACATTTCAAAGAGAAAGTGATCTGCGGAAGAAGATGCATGCACACACACACATCCACATACTCAACTAAACACACACCCAACCAAACACACACGCACCAAACCAAACACACACACCCACCCAGCCAAACACACACACACCCAACCACCCACACACCCACCCAGCCAAACACACACAAACCCAACCAATCACACACACACCCAACCAAACAAAACACACCCAACCAACCACACACACACTCAACCAAACACACACACACCCAACCAAACACACACACACACACAACCAAACACACACGCACCCTACCAGCCACACACACACCCAACCAACCACACACACACCCAACCAACCACACACACACCCAACCAACCACACACACACACACACACACTCAACCAAACACACACACACTCAACCAAACACACACCCACCCAGCCAAACACACACACACCCAACTAACCAAACACACACACACACACCCAACCAAACACACACACACCCAACCAACCACACACACACACACACACCC
>OX030962.1:625121-627621 GCA_943735955.1 Piscicola geometra
TGAGGAGGAGTGGTGAGGAGGAGTGGTGAGGAGGAGTTGCAAGGAGGAGTGGTGAGGAGGAGTGGTGAGGAGGAGTGGTGAGGAGGAGTGGCAAGGAGGAGTGGTGAGGAGGAGTGGTGAGGAGGAGTGGTGAGGAGGAGTGGTGAGGAGGAGTGGCAAGGAGGAGTGGTGAGGAGGAGTGGTGAGGAGGAGTGGTGAGGAGGAGTGGTGAGGAGGAGTGGTGAGGAGGAGTGGTGAGGAGGAGTTGCAAGGAGGAGTGGTGAGGAGGAGTGGTGAGGAGGAGTGGTGAGGAGGAGTGGCAAGGAGGAGTGGTGAGGAGGAGTGGTGAGGAGGAGTGGTGAGGAGGAGTGGTGAGGAGGAGTGGTGAGGAGGAGTGGTGAGGAGGAGTGGTGAGGAGGAGTGGTGAGGAGGAGTGGTGAGGAGGAGTGGTGAGGAGGAGTGGTGAGGAGGAGTGGTGAGGAGGAGTGGTGAGGAGGAGTGGTGAGGAGGAGTGGTGAGGAGGAGTGGCGAGGAGGAGTGGTGAGGAGGAGTGGTGAGGAGGAGTGGTGAGGAGGAGTGGTGAGGAGGAGTGGTGAGGAGGAGTGGTGAGGAGGAGTGGTGAGGAGGAGTGGTGAGGAGGAGTGGTGAGGAGGAGTGGTGAGGAGGAGTGGTGAGGAGGAGTGGTGAGGAGGAGTGGTGAGGAGGAGTGGTGAGGAGGAGTGGTGAGGAGGAGTGGTGAGGAGGAGTGGTGAGGAGGAGTGGTGAGGAGGAGTGGTGAGGAGGAGTGGTGAGGAGGAGTGGTGAGGAGGAGTGGTGAGGAGGAGTGGTGAGGAGGAGTGGTGAGGAGGAGTGGTGAGGAGGAGTGGTGAGGAGGAGTGGTGAGGAGGAGTGGTGAGGAGGAGTGGTGAGGAGGAGTGGTGAGGAGGAGTGGTGAGGAGGAGTGGTGAGGAGGAGTGGTGAGGAGGAGTGGTGAGGAGGAGTGGTGAGGAGGAGTGGTGAGGAGGAGTGGTGAGGAGGAGTGGTGAGGAGGAGTGGTGAGGAGGAGTGGTGAGGAGGAGTGGTGAGGAGGAGTGGTGAGGAGGAGTGGTGAGGAGGCTTCGAGTGCGTGAGGAGCGCCGAGTGCGTGCAGGAGAGCTGGTGCGGAGGAGTGAGTGCGCGAGGAGCTGGTGAGGAGAGTGCGTCGAGGAGCGAGCAGCCAAGTGGTGCGACTAATGCATGAAGAAACCTCGACTCTTTTAAAACGACAAAGGCTCAGACAACAACAACCAAAACCCCACCACAACAACAAACAATATTTTTGAAAAATACAAATAATAAACACCAGCAAGAGATCTTGCGCAACTCAGAAGAGTTATGTCTAAACTAATCAACCAATGCCGCCTCAGCTCTCTCGCCTGCACCAATCCCCTTCCCGCATTCTCTCCTTCCGTTCCAAACGACGTTTGGAGCTTTGCTATTGGCTGGAGCAAGTCGTCACGGCTCTGTGTGACATTCACATACACATCTAAATATACACATCTAAATATAGATGTACAATTACACCCATATACTTGCCCACATACACATATCCATACACACTTATCCACATAATTCGCATACACACACATATACAGTTATAAACAGTCACATACAAAAATGTATAAACAGAAAAACATAAACAGACACACATACACACAAATAAACAAACACACACACACAAATAAACAAACAGACACACACAGACATAAACAAACAGACACACACACACATAAATAAACAGACACACACACACCTACACACACAAAGACACACACACCCACTTTCATTCTGGTATATAAGGAGAGTGTGGTGGTTGGAGGTGTGGATTAAGGACGGTTGAGAGCTTGTGTTGCATGCTTTTGTATCTTTGTATGTGGAAAAGCAACAAGTTGCATATATGAAAGTTTTAGAAATAGAAATTGTATACATAAAAACCGTATAACTAGGAATTGTAAAAACAATAATTGTATAAATAATTTTATAATTAAGAATTGTATAGATGATAATTGTATAAATGATGATTGTATAAATGATGATTGTATAAATAATAATTGTATAATTAAGAATTGTATAAATAATAAGTTTATAATAAAGAATTGCATAAATAATAACTGTATAATTAAGAATTGTATAAATAATAATTGTATAATTAAGAATTGCATAAATAATAATTGTATAATTAAGAACTCTATAAATGGATGTTGCGTCGATGAAAGTTGCCTGAATGTTGAAGTGTCGAGGAGGAGAGGAGTGCATGTGGTGTGAGAGAAGACGGATGTTGGTGTTGCCGTGGTTGGACAGGATTCTGAAGTGACTATTGTGTTGGATGTGCAACAAACAAATTAGAAAGACCACAACAAGAAGACAACAACAAGAAGACAACAACAACAAGAAGACAACAACAAGAAGACAACAACAACAAGAAGACAACAACAACAAGAAGACAACAACAACAAGAAGACAACAACAACAAGAAGACAACAACAAGAAGACAACAACAACA
>OX030962.1:632621-635121 GCA_943735955.1 Piscicola geometra
TGTGTGTGTGTGTGTGTGTGTGTGTGTGTGTGTGTGTGTGTGTGTGTGTGTGTGTGTGTGTGTGTGTGTGTGTGTGTGTGTACATTTGTGTGTACAACACCATCAAAGTGCTCTTCAGTGCTGGTGCTTGTTTGCTTAGGTGTTTCTGAAAGTCTCTCCATGTTTTCATTGTCTCCCGAAGGTTTTTTTGTCATTGTTGTTGTAAGATGTAGTTGTATGGTGTAGTTGTTTTTGTATTGTGTTGTTGTTGTAAGATGTAGTTGTATGGTGTAGTTGTTTTTGTATTGTGTTGTTGTTGTAAGATGTAGTTGTTGTATGGTGTTGTATGGTGTTGTTGTTGTTGTTGTATGGTGTTGTTGTTGTATGGTGTTGCTGTTGTATGGTGTTGTTGTTGTTGTATGGTGTTGTTGTTGTTGTATGGTGTTGTTGTTGTATGGTGTTGTTGTTGTATGGTGTTGCTGTTGTATGGTGTTGTTGTTGTTGTATGGTGTTGTTGTTGTATGTTGTTGGTATTATTGTTATGTTATGTTATATGTCTGTTGTTGTTGATGGAGGTGAACCTGCTGGGTTGTTGATTGTATGTGTTCGTTTTCGTTGTTCTTGTTATTTGATGAACAGTTTTTGAAAAAATGGAATTAATTAAAAATGGATAGAAGCAAGGATGGATGGATGGAGGAAGGAATGGATGGAGGGATAGATGGATAAATGGATGGAGGGATAGATAGAGGAATTGATGGAGGGATGGATAGAGGGATGGATAGAGGGATGGATGGATAAGGGATTAGGCTTCATGACATTTTGTTTTTCTAAAGCTCCAATACCCATACATTAGGACATATTAATATGTACAAGACAAACAGGTAATTACAAGGTCAAATAGCAGCTGATTAATAAAAAAGTTAGGCTAAATTCAATTAAAATTATTAATTACAGACAATTAGAAGGATTGAGAAGCGTTTCATGAGAAAGAGTGAATTAAATTGGAGTGGAGTGAATTAATTAACTAGCAATCAATTAGAGTGATTACGAAGCAGTAGACTGGAGTGATTAGTGCTCAAACAAGTGTCGAGAGGTGTTTGCACGGTGGTGTTAGGTGGATTGGTCTTTGACCGCTCCCTACAAATGCTTCCTGACACTTGTATGTCTGTGTGTGTGTATGTGTGTGTGTTTGTATGTGCGTGTGTCTGTGTGTGTTTTTTGTGTGTGTTTGTGTGTGTATGTATGTATGTGTGTGTGTTTGTGTGTGTGTATGTATGTATGTATGTATGTATGTATGTATGTGTGTATGTATGTATGTATGTATGTATGTATGTATGTATGTATGTATGTATGTATGTATGTATGTATGTATGTATGTATGTATGTATGTATGTATGTATGTATGTATGTATGTGTGTGTGTATGTGTGTATGTTTGTGTTTGTGTGTGCGTGTTTCTGTGTGTTTTAGTGTGTGTGTGTATGTATGTATTTATATGTGTGTGTATTTATGTGTATGTATGAAAAAGGCTTAAGGATGTGTTTTAGAAGAAATGATTTTTTGTCAAATACGAAGAAGCACAAAGGCATTTGCTGAAGCCAACAAAGCACAAATGCACAGCCATTTTGTCGATGTGACAGGGTCACGTGATGGGTGTCAGAGAGCGGAAGCAGTTGGGAGCAACCGGAAGTACTTGGGAGCGCTTAACTCTTCAGGAACTCTCTTCTTCAAATCATTTCTTGAGATTGTTGAAGATTCCAACTGGACGAAAAAGTTCTTCCAAAAGTTTACCTTCATATCTATCTTGTGATCACCACATCCCTTCAATTCAACACAACTTTTTCACCACACCCTCTCCTTTTCCTCCAACATCAGCTAGCCCCTTCATCACACCCAACTACACTTCACCACACCCACCTCATCTCACCACACCAGACCACACCTCATCTCACCACATCCAACCACACCCAACCACACCCAACCACACCACACCACACCACACCCAACCACACTAACCACACCCAACCACACCCAACCACACTCAACCACACCTGACCACACACACGACACCCAACCACATCCAACCACACTCAACCACACCTGACCACCCAACCACACCACACCACACCCAACCACATCCAACCACACCACACCACACCCAACCACACCCAACCACACCCAACCACACCCAACCACACCCAACCACACCCAACCACACCCAACCACACCCAACCACACCTGACCACACCCAACCACACACACGACAGTAGCAGTGCCAGTGTGCACGGGCTGCACCGAACCAATCTTCGACCGCTTCATCCTCAAGGTGCAGGAGCGGGCCTGGCACTCGAAGTGCCTCAAGTGTTCCGACTGCCAGGTGCTGAGGCTGCTGCAAATGCCCCATTCACTGCATGTCGCAAGTGTTACAACCACTACACAAGTACTACTAACACGACAATCACAATAACCACCACAAATAAACCACCACAAATACTACAACAACCACCACCTCAACCTCCACA
>OX030962.1:640121-657621 GCA_943735955.1 Piscicola geometra
GGTCAATGTTGTACGCCATGTGTACAAATGTATCTGTATGTGTGTGTTATGTGGGTGTGTATGTGCTATGTGGGTGTGTATATGTTATGTGGGTGTGTATGTTGTATAGGGGTGTGTGTGTGTTATGAAGGTGTGTGTGTGTTATGGGGCTGTGTGTGTTGCGTCAGATCCGCCAAAGCGGTGCAGAAGTTGGTTGGGCCGCGCTAACTGCCACTCATCCAGATATATTAAGGATAAATATATAAAAAGTAGGTATACAGGATATATCTATAGCCTATAATTTTCAAACTGAAGTGTAATTATTTAAAACAAAAAATTACACTAAGCGACCGCCACACCACACCATCTCAACCACATGACTTGAACCACGCAACCACTTCAACGACATCACCACACCACATCAACCACATTACCACCTCAACCACACCTCGACCACCTCAACCACCTAAACCAGACCTCAATCACACCTCAACCACACAACCTCGATCACACAACCTCAACCACACCTCAACCATCTCAACCACACCTCAACCATCTCAACCACACCTCAACCACACTTCAACCACACCTCAACCACATCTCAACCACACCTTGACAACCTTAACCACCTCAACCACCCAACCACACCTCAACAACCTCAACCACACCTCAACCACCTTAACCACACAACCTCAACCACCTTAACCACACAACCTCAACCACACCTCAACCACACGTGACCACCACACACAGACGACTCTGACTCGTACGACATGCCATCACTGCGCATGTCAGGAATGTTCGGTCAGTCGCCCTTGCACGAGGCCTCCCACAACAACGCCCTCATCTCGCCCTCCTCCCCCACCAGTGCAGCCAATAGCAGCAGTGGAAACCTTTCCAACAATTCCAACAACAACAACAACAACAATAATAATAATATTCAAAATGGTGACAACAACAACAACAACAATGGTCCTGTCCATAACAACGCCCCCTTAGAAAGCCCTTGGCTGCTGCACCCCCACTCCCTCCACCACTCCCTCCACCCCCACCTTTCGTTCGCCCGTCTGCCACAACAACTGCATCAACAACAACAACAACAACTTTCCTCCTCCAACACCCTTCGCTACCTGGCTTCAGCTTGCGTCTCTCCTGGCAACGTCGCCATGTTGTTGCCTCCGCATGACGTCATCAACCCCTCTGACGTCATCACTACTTCCGCCTTCAGTGACGCCGCTGAACGAGGACCCTATTCCGTCTTCCAGCAACAACATCAACAACAACAACAACATCAACATCAACAACAACAACAACAACTCAAGCAAGCCAACTCGAACAACCCACACCAACACAACCGTGTTGAAATATACTGAGGAATGTCCCTTCCTTCTTCAAGTGAGAACACTTGCCCAAGACTCCCTGCGACCTTGCAGGCACTACTCTGACACTCTACACCCAGCTAGTCACTCAATTTGCAGATATTTTCAAACAGCCGTTTGTAACATTTGAATCTTTGTGAATGTACATTCCTTCATAGGTACTGGTCGTTTATCACAATATAACATGTAGTAGTACTTAAATACGCTTAATTGTTAAGTAAATGTAATTCCAATTATTTCAATTAATCCATTATTATAGTTATGATTGGTTCAATTAATCCATTATTAAGTTAAGATTGCTTCAATTAATCTATTATTATAATTGGTTTAATCGGTCGATTATGAGCGTTTTGGGCATACAGTTTCCAAATTGTTAAATTCTTTGAGACCAATTTGTCAAATTGAATTGGCGTACCTTGTTTTGTCCTATTTCACTGTTTCGAGAGTGGGAAATTCGGAGAATTAATTTTGAAGTTATTCAATTATTTCCAACGATTTACAGTTATTGCGTTTTTGAATTGTATTTTCAATGTAGGGTACCCGGCTCTGAGTTTGAGCCGTTGACATCCCTACTTGTCATCTTGTTGGAAAAACAACAGTCTAGTCGGTTGCATTTTGTGAGTTTTTGTTGTAGCACATGCATTGTATTGTTTGCCTAAGTCATTCTTCACACTCACTTCAGCTCATTTACCATTTTATTGATTAAATCCTAAGTGAACAATTCTACTTATTTAGTTGTTTTAATCCTTTTGTGCGATTCAGTGGAAGGTTCTTCAATAAAGTTTGCAAAAACACTTCCATTTGCCAGCAAATTGTTTGAGATTTCTGAGGGCTTGAAGATTTGAAAAGGTTTCTTGTTCTTAGCAACTACAAAAGGACGGTGAAAGCTTCGAAAAGTGTTTCGAGAAAATGAAACTAGAAAATATAGGACTCTCGACAGAGGCATCTTGCCCGCATGCAGATTAGAGCTTAGATTTCTTGTTGAGTTTTTAGTTTTTTTAAAACTTTTGTGCTTTGCGTTTCATTATCGTTTATGAATTTTCCTTTTCGAGAATTTGAATCAAAACTATTTTTAAATGTCATCATTCATGTCACATGAGTTTCCAACCAGAGTTCAAGCTAATTAACAGCTAATTATCTGTTGAAAATGATGAAAAGCCAAATTGAAAAAGTTATGAGAAGCGATCCTGCAAGAGGTTCCCAGTTGCACTGAATCTTGGCAAAAGTATTGCATGGAAACAGGGGCGGCAATCTGCTGCAAATCTCGGGGGGATCCTACCCAGCATGGACGATCTTGGGCGGCTATCCTGGATTCCGGACCCTTTCAGGATCGCCGCCCATGCAGGGAAAAGCTTCGTCAGAGTTGATGTAGATGGGTGCCATACTAATTTTGTGCAGTTCAAAACATGCAAAGTATTAGTCTAATATTTAATTTAAATTATTTGAACTCATTTGGTACTTCTACTAGTTTCAAAATCATTCTATGCAAAGGCATTAGTTTATTTGGTGAACGGGTAGCTGAGTCGGCAACGACTCTCGGCTTGACCAATAATGAAAGATCCTAGGTTCAAGTGCAACTAATGCTCTAGTAACCCAAAGGCGCAAATGAAAATATTCAGCCTAAGTGGCCTGGACACGGGATTAACTGAAAAAACTGAAATTTTATTTTGGGGAATGGATCGTAAAATTTGGGAACGATTGAGAACCGGAAATCGAGTTGGGGACCAGGAACCAGAATTCTAAATCCGAGACTGGGAATAAAAATGGTCTTTGCCAACCTATAATGAGTATGCAAGTTTTCTGGTATTTGTTCTTTAAATAGTTTTTATGGATAAACCCCAAAAGCCATGCGATGGTTTTTTTATACTTATTTTAACTAAACTAGTATGATTATATTATTGTGTTCATATTATTAATAATCAAAAAAATTGAACTATATATTATTTGTGGAATTAAATGAGAAAAATTATAACTAATACTTGTTGTAACTATATTAGCTCTTTGTCTTTTCATTCTTTGGACTGTTTGAACTAGTTCTCAATCTTTATCAATATTATTTCTATTCTTTTTCAAGCTTTACACATATTTTACAAGATAAGTATAAAAATTTAATTTTTCAATTTTTAGCATAGTTTTTTTCACATTCAAATAATTTCTGACACACAATGGCAACAATGTCGGTTGGTGTGAGGAGTATGAGGGACAGGCGTCCCAGTTCGCCTGACAAGAAGTGTTCGGTGTGCCTGGGAAACTTCAAGAACAAGTCCTTCGTGCCTGGCTGCTTCCACGCCTTCTGCTTCTCGTGCATCAGGAGGTGGGCTGAGCGGAACAACGTCTGTCCACTCTGCATGGGCCCCTTCGACCGCATCCTGCACAGCGTCGTCAGCGACTGCAACTACAAGGAACACCTCGTCAGCAAACGCCCAAAGACGCCCGAAGAATATCCCTTCTTCTTTCCTGAGTACTCGTCTCACCGTCATTCCTCTTTCTTCTCCAGTCTCTTCAGGAACAACGTTCACATCCAAATTCTCACTCCACCCGCTATCACTTCCACCTCGACCCTCTTCGAGCAGACCAGGGTCTTGAGGTCTGGCAGGAGGAATGTTGTCTTGAGTCCGCTGACCATTCCTGCCCAGGCACGCACGTCCTCCATCGTGGTGAGCAGTGACGAGGAGTCTGAAGTGATCACACTGGATGACACCGTTCCCTCAAACGACACCATCACACTGAACGACACTGTCATGACAGAGGACTCGATTGTGACAATGGAGGACTCGATCAGCGATCCAGTCGTTGCCAGCACCTCGCGCAACTTCCACACCTCCCCATCCTCCTCCTCTAAGCCCCTCATCATCATCGATGAAAGTGATGATGATGATGATCCAAGCCCCGACGACTCGGTCATCTTTGTGCAGCACTCGACGTCGAAGAAGGGCAAGTGCAGCAGCAAGTGGAAGAAGAAGTCGGACGTCTGCATCGAGAGTCCACGCCACACCTCCATGCAGCCAACCCTCTCCACCTCACCTCAACGTCACAATGGTTCTACGGTAACTGCCTCCACCTCACTCACACATAGCAACACAATGCAGGCAAGTAGTGCAGAGGTCAAGGAGGAGGAGGAGGATGAATGCATGCGAGCCTCCTCAAACTCCTCTGCTGATGAAGCCTCCTCAGACACTCTCTGCCACTCCAGAGGTTCTGGTGCTGAGGATGGTGATCATGATTTCAGAGTTGGTGGTGCTGATGATGATGATGTCAGAGTTGGTGGTGCTGATGATGATGATGTCAGAGTTGGTGGTGCTGATGATGATGATGATGTCAGAGTTGGTGGTGATGATGATGATGAAGCCAGAGTTGGTGGTGTTGATGATGATGATGACAGAGTTGGTGGTGATGATGATGATGCCAGAGTTGGTGATAATGATGAAGGTGTCAGATGTGGTGCTGATAATGATGATGGCAGCAGAGTCGATGGTGATGATGATGATGATGACTTGGAGGTTATACAGATCTTGTCCAGCAAGGCCAACAGAAACACTGGCGCTGTCTTGAATGATAATGATGGTGGTGATGATGATGATGGTGGTGATGGTGATGATGATGATTATTGTGTTTGCATTCTGACTTCCAATGGAGGCAAAAATGGGGCAGGAGGTGATGATGATGATCATACAAAAACTGGCAGTGGTGATGATGACAGTATTGAAGTGCGAGAAAAGAGATGTTCACATGATTCAGTGCAGATCAGTGCAAGCAAGAGGAGAGCTCTGATGGGTGATGATGATGATCACGGTGACGATGGTGGTGATTATGATGATGGTGCTTCGAAGAGAACACGACTGCAAGGAGTCTCCAACTACTAGCATTGTTTCATCATCATCATCATGTTCAATTTTGTTTAGTCATCATCATTGCGTTCACTTTTGTTTCATCATCTTCATCATTATGCTCTTTTTCCTCCATAATAACACTTATTGTTTTTATATATCACCCTGGCATGCAACTGAAGCACTCTCATGTTCACTTTGTTTTGTCATAATTATCATCATTATTTTCACTTTATTTCATTATCATCATCGTGTTCACTTTCTTCTTTTATCATCATTATCATAACGTGCACCTCTGACCCAACTGACCTCCCTGACTGGCGTTTACCTCGACCATCTTTGAGACTCTTCTTCCTTCTTCTCCTCCTCCTCTTCCTCCTCCTTCTCCTCCTCTTTTCCTTCTCCTCCTCCTCCTCCTCCTCTTCTTCCTTCTCCTTCTCTTCTTCCTCCTCCTTCTCCTCCTCTTCTTCCTCCTTCTTCTTCCTCCTCCTCTTCCTCCTCCTTCTCTTCCTCCTCCTCCTCCTTCTCCTCCTCCTCCTCCTCCTCCTGCATTCTTCAATAAATAAAAACACTTCTACAATGCATCAGCCCTGTTCACTCATTCACTATTGCATACAGTTAAAACATCATCATTACCGCCACCATCAGTATCATCATCACCACCATCATCATTAGCATCATCATCACCACCATCAACATCATCATCATCAATGCCTCTTTTGAAAGACCAATAACATTATTATTTTTATAACAAAGCAGGATGTTGATGTGTTGGTGGTGGTGATAATTGTGATGATGATGATGTGGTGGTGATAATGGTGATGATGTGTTGGTGGTGGTGATAATGGTGATGATGATGATGTGGTGGTGATAATGGTGATGATGATGATGTGGTAATAATGGTGATGATGATGATGTGGTGATAAAGGTGATAATGATGATGTGGTGGTGGTAATGGTGATGATGTCTATTAAAAGTGTTGAATTGGAACTCTAAGGAGGTGAGGCAGAGGTTTGCATAGAGGTCCTGCCTGCCTTCACCACTTCCTCTCCACCAATAGAGACTTGTGCTGCCTCCTGATTGATCAGTGAAGGAAGGAGGTCAGCCAATCGCGAGAGGAAGTCCTCAAGGGTCACCTTCTTTGAGCACGACCCTGTCTGCGCCAGGGAGGTCAGTGCTGCTGCTACTGGTGGTGACCTGTGGGAGGGGAGGCTGATGCTGAAGTTGAGAGTAACAAATCATATAAGACAAAAAATGTGCCTTCGGAGCTCTCAAAGATACCCTTGTTTGACAGCGCCATGCCAGCTCACTCACCACTTCTCCTCTCATCGCAGTCACCCTCCTCAACAACTCCTCTCCATCCACTTCCTCTGCCGCTCCTCCTTCTTCTTCGCCTGCAAACGATTCGAATTCACTGGGTGATGCTCTCAGACTTGAACGCCAAGTGGTGATGCCTTCGCTACTTGGCTTCCTCCAAACGAGACAATAGGAATAATAATGATAATAATAAATAAATAAATAGGGACTAAAATTATAATATTAGTGACTGACCTTCACCTTTGGCCTCCTCCACGAGCAGCCGTAGGAAGACCTGATGGCACTCCTCCACGAGTCCCTTGTTGCACATGCGTAGACGGAGGAGGCGGGTGAAGTGGGGCAAGGTCATGCGCTCTCGTCTGTCGTGCAAGGAAAAGCTTCTTATGGCAACAACAAACGGCTATGATGCATAATAATAATAATAATAATAATAACGGTTATGATACATAATAATAATAATTACGGTTATGATGCAATAAATAAATAGAATACAAACTGCACTCATAAATGCATGCACTCATAATTAAATCTTTCCGGCATGCATTTTAAGAGCTCCCATTCATTAGACGAGGTCTCAAGACTGATTCATTGTGACGGCAGAAGAGTCAAAGCCTCAGCTAGGACAGTTGGAGGAGTCAAAGCCTCAGCTAGGACAGTTGGAGGAGTCAAAGTCTCAACTAGGACAGTTGGAGGAGTCAAAGCCTCAACTAGGACAGTTGGAGGAGTCAAAGTCTCAGCTAGGACAGTTGGAGGAGTCAAAGCCTCAGCTAGGACAGTTGGAGGAGTCAAAGTCTCAGCTAGGACAGTTGGAGGAGTCAAAGCCTCAACTAGGACAGTTGGAGGAGTCAAAGCCTCAGCTAGGACAGCTGGAGGAATCAAAGCCTCAGCTAGGACAGTTGGAGGAGTCAAAGCCTCAGCTAGGACAGTTGGAGGAGTCAAAGCCTCAGCTAGGACAGTTGGAGGAGTCAAAGTCTCAACTAGGACAGTTGGAGGAGTCAAAGCCTCAGCTAGGACAGTTGGAGGAGTCAAAGTCTCAACTAGGACAGTTGGAGGATTCAAAGTCTCAGCTAGGACAGTTGGAGGAATCAAAGTCTCAGCTAGGACAGTTGGAGGAGTCAAAGTCTCAGCTAGGACAGTTGGAGGAGTCAAAGTCTCAACTAGGACAGTTGGAGGAGTCAAAGTCTCAGCTAGGACAGTTGGAGGAGTCAAAGTCTCAGCTAGGACAGTTGGAGGAGTCAAAGCCTCAACTAGGACAGTTGGAGGAGTCAAAGTCTCAGCTAGGACAGTTGGAGGAGTCAAAGCCTCAACTAGGACAGTTGGAGGAGTCAAAGTCTCAGCTAAGACAGTTGGAGGAGTCAAAGCCTCAGCTAGGACAGTTGGAGGAGTCAAAGTCTCAACTAGGACAGTTGGAGGAGTCAAAGTCTCAACTAGGACAGTTGGACGAGTCAAAGTCTCAGCTAGGACAGTTGGAGGAGTCAAAGTCTCAGCTAGGACAGTTGGAGGAGTCAAAGTCTCAACTAGGACAGTTGGAGGAGTCAAAGTCTCAGCTAGGACAGTTGGAGGAGTCAAAGCCTCAGCTAGGACAGTTGGAGGAGTCAAAGCCTCAACTAGGACAGTTGGAGGAGTCAAAGCCTCAGCTAGGACAGTTGGAGGAATCAAAGCCTCAGCTAGGACAGTTGGAGGAGTCAAAGCCTCAACTAGGACAGTTGGAGGAGTCAAAGCCTCAGCTAGGACAGTTGGAGGAGTCAAAGTCTCAACTAGGACAGTTGGAGGAGTCAAAGCCTCAGCTAGGACAGTTGGAGGAGTCAAAGCCTCAGCTAGGACAGTTGGAGGAATCAAAGTCTCAACTAGGACAGTTGGAGGAGTCAAAGTCTCAACTAGGACAGTTGGAGGAGTCAAAGCCTCAACTAGGACAGTTGGAGGAGTCAAAGTCTCAACTAGGACAGTTGGAGGAGTCAAAGTCTCAACTAGGACAGTTGGAGGAGTCAAAGCCTCAGCTAGGACAGTTGGAGGAGTCAAAGCCTCAACTAGGACAGTTGGACGAGTCAAAGTCTCAGCTAGGACAGTTGGAGGAATCAAAGTCTCAACTAGGACAGTTGGAGGAGTCAAAGTCTCAGCTAGGACAGTTGGAGGAGTCAAAGCCTCAGCTAGGACAGTTGGAGGAGTCAAAGTCTCAGCTAGGACAGTTGGAGGAGTCAAAGTCTCAGCTAGGACAGTTGGAGGAGTCAAAGTCTCAGCTAGGACAGTTGGAGGAGTCAAAGTCTCAGCTAGGACAGTTGGAGGAGTCAAAGTCTCAGCTAGGACAGTTGGAGGAGTCAAAGTCTCAGCTAGGACAGCTGGAGGAATCAAAGCCTCAGCTAGGACAGTTGGAGGAGTCAAAGCCTCAGCTAGGACATTTGGAGGAGTCAAAGTCTCAGCTAGGACAGTTGGAGGAGTCAAAGTCTCAACTAGGACAGTTGGAGGAGTCAAAGCCTCAGCTAGGACAGTTGGAGGAGTCAAAGCCTCAACTAGGACAGTTGGAGGAGTCAAAGTCTCAGCTAGGACAGTTGGAGGAATCAAAGTCTCAGCTAGGACAGTTGGAGGAGTCAAAGTCTCAGCTAGGACAGTTGGAGGAGTCAAAGTCTCAGCTAGGACAGTTGGAGGAGTCAAAGCCTCAGCTAGGACAGTTGGAGGAGTCAAAGTCTCAACTAGGACAGTTGGAGGAGTCAAAGCCTCAGCTAGGACAGTTGGAGGAGTCAAAGTCTCAGCTAGGACAGTTGGAGGAGTCAAAGTCTCAACTAGGACAGTTGGAGGAGTCAAAGTCTCAGCTAGGACAGTTGGAGGAGTCAAAGCCTCAGCTAGGACAGTTGGAGGAGTCAAAGTCTCAGCTAGGACAGTTGGAGGAGTCAAAGCCTCAACTAGGACAGTTGGAAGAGTCAAAGCCTCAGCTAGGACAGTTGGAGGAGTCAAAGCCTCAGCTAGGACAGTTGGAGGAGTCAAAGTCTCAGCTAGGACAGTTGGAGGAGTCAAAGTCTCAGCTAGGACAGTTGGAGGAGTCAAAGTCTCAGCTAGGACAGTTGGAGGAGTCAAAGTCTCAGCTAGGACAGTTGGAGGAGTCAAAGTCTCAGCTAGGACAGTTGGAGGAGTCAAAGTCTCAGCTAGGACAGTTGGAGGAGTCAAAGTCTCAGCTAGGACAGTTGGAGGAGTCAAAGTCTCAGCTAGGACAGTTGGAGGAGTCAAAGTCTCAGCTAGGACAGTTGGAGTGATCAGGAAGCTTTGAGGATTCACTGTCCAATCAGGTGTTTAAGCAATGTCATTAAAAAGTCTCCATGAATCTGCGTTAAGGCATGGACTTTTTATACAAACCTATATTAAAAAGCCCATGATTGAGACAATATCTCAATGAGACATGTGTTGGCAATAATAATAAGAACACTAAGAAAATACTCATTATTATTATTATTAAAACATGTGTTGTGCGTGAAGCGTAAACCCCTGGAAGACGAGGTGGATGATGGAGGGAGGGAAGTCAACACAGATGAGAGTCATCCACGCGTGGAAGTCTTCTGCCGTGAAGGAGTCTGTGGAGGAGGAGGAGGGAGAGGTGGAAAAGGAGGAGGAGAAGGAGAAAGAGAAGAAGGAAGAGGAGGAAGAAGAGGAGAATGAGAAGGAGGAAAAGTAGGAGGAAAAAAAGAGAGAAGAGAAGGAGAAGTAGGAAGAGGAGGAGGAGGGGGGAATGCAAATGGTAAGATGATGTCATCAGAGATGTCACTGTGATATTGAATAAACTATATCAAGACATTCTCAATGCAATAAACAGCACTTGGCACTGACCCTCTTTCTGAAGCCCCAAATACAATACAACACACCATCATTCTCTCCAGGTTTTTTTTATACAGACAAATACAATACAGTAGACTATAAGTTGCAGCATTATCAGCGTTTGGCAACTGCGGACGAGCTTCAAGACGGCACGTTCGGACCTTGTGGACCTTGTGGGGCTTGTGGGGCTGCCACACTGCTGAAGATCTTTTCAAAATGGCGGACGAAGCACTCTCTGTTGTGGCCTGTTGCCTGCACGAAGGAGAATCGTCTGAAGAGCACGTGACCTCCCCGCTGCACGCACCCGAAGCTATTTGGAGGTTGGAGCAGTCTATGGGAGAAGGTCGCAGAGGAGACGTTGTTTGGCGCGCAATTGGAGGTGTTGGCGCTGAAGTTTGAATACTTGAAGAGACGCCTTCAACGTGGTTTTAATGATGATGATGGTGATGGATGATGATGATGATGATGATGATGGTGGTGGTGGTGGTGGTGATGATGATGATGGTGATGATGATGGTGATGATGATGATGATGATGATGGTGATGATGATAATGATAATGATGATGGTGATGATAATGATGATGATGGTGAGGATTATTGTAGTAATAGTGATGATTAATTCGATGGTGACACTGACTAGTTGTGGAAGAACTGCTTGGGCTCAGGCCTGGAGTGCCTCTTCCTCAAGAGCGCTTCCACTACATCCTCCAGGTACACGCGTATCTTGTGAGCGTCTGCAGGTGCAGTGAGTGTGCATTTGAAACGTTTAAACGTGGAAAATAAATGACAATTAAAATGTGATAAAAGTAAAGTAAATATTTATACTTCATGATGACAATTTTTATAATCTTTATTATAGATTCTATAAGTATCATATGTTTACAAGGTTTACAAGTTTACAATGTGATTGATTGACGTAAACGACAACTGAAATGATTCAGTGGCGAATACTCACCCAGGTAGTTGTATATCTCGAGTTTTTCGTCGCAGAACTGTTTTTTGGAATTCATTTAGTTGAGATAACATGAACGCATGTGTAGGAGAGGTCTGGTGTGAGTCTGTTTACATCTTGACTTCGCTTGCCTAGAAACCAACATATTGTGAAGAACTTTTATGCTGATCATCAAAACATTCCAAGTTTATTACATTTAAGTTCGTCTTTTAAAAACTATTTTCCAAAAATCCATTTAAAAAATTAAGCGCTAAACAAATTCATGGCTGCTCTGTAAAGGCTAAATTACTATGTACGCAATGATGGCAGTGTTGGCATGTTGTTCATGGAGGTCTAATGTCTGAGTCATAATCCTCCAAGGAACCAAAAATGAACCGAAAGTACCAATCTGCTGGTCAGTCCTCTTCCGCAAGATTCCACAGCACACCAATGATTTGGAAACTATTTATGAAAGAAATCATTTGTAAAATTTAATTATATAAATTGGTAAAAAAAATAATTTAAAATTTACATAGATTGAATATAAGGTTCAGCCTCAATAGAGACTTCATCAACCTCACCATGCAGACCCAAGCAGCAACAAGCACTCCATCCTCAAAGCCATGACCATGTACAACGAAGGTCCTCCATCTTGGATTATCATCAGCATCATCATCATCATTACCAACATCATCATCATACTCATTATAATCATTATCATCACCCTCATCAACCCTCTACCCCCTAGGCAAGTCTCGGCTGATGAGGAAGAAGTCGGTGGGCTCGGAGGGCAAGAGGAAGGATGGCAAGGTGCTCAAGAGGACCGGCAGCTTCCACTCCTCCCACAACAACGAGGCCAAATCCGTCAGTGCAGCTGCCATCATTATCATCATCATCATCACTTGTTTCCAAAGATAATATTATTACCATGAGGACCATTGCCATGAAGATGATGATGATGATGGTGATGAGGATCATGATGATGAGGATGATGATGATGGTGATGAGGATGATGATGATGATGATGATGATGATGATGATGAGGCTGATGATGATGATTAGTATTATCATGACTGCAGACATAGTTCAAGTGAGATGCCAGCATCTTGCCTTCTCCCGCAGAGACTGCAGAGTGCGGAGGAGAGTGGCAGGAAGCTGGAGCAGGCGCTCGAGTACATGCACCACGTCGTCTCGAAGGGGGTCGTGCACACCCTCGCTGGATCCGTCAAGGTGGTGCTCATGATGATGATGATGATGGTGGCGAAGGTGCTGATGATGATAGTAATGATAGTGGAAGGTTGTCGTCATCGTGATCATTATCACCATCACAATCACCATGAGAGGAAGTCTGCATCAGTTGGTGATGCGGCATGGCTGCAAAGATGCTAGAGACATTACTCCTCTTTGTTTTCATCACCATCATCATCATCACCATCATCATCATCATCATTATCATCATCATTATCATCATCATCATCATCATCATCATCATCATCATAGGTTGTTCTCGACATCATCATCAATATGAACCCTCTGCTCCAATCCTGCTATCTAGCTGAAGGTGATCATCATCTTCACCCCTCCATTATCATCATCACCATCATCATCATCATCATCATCATCATCATCATCATCATCACTGTCATTCTCATCATACCTTAATCATCACACTCATAATAAAACACACACACACACACACACACACACACACACACACACACACACACACACACACACACACACCACACCACACCACACACACACACACACACAAGGAGAAACAGAGGCATTGAGAAGGGCGAGTGGGGAGGTGATGATGATGATGAGTGGGATGATGAGGTGGGTGGATGAGTTGATGGAGCAGCACGGACCTGATGCACCCATCCCCCTTTCTCCCTCATCACCTCAACAACAACAACAACCTCAACAACAACTTCAACAACAACTTCAACAACAACAACAACATCAACAACAACATCAACAACAACATCAACAACAACAACATGCCATCGTCAAGCAACTCAAGGAGGCTGCCATGGTGGGTGCCGTTGTGGTTGTTATGTCGTTGTTGTTGTTGTTGTTGTTGTTGTTCTGTTGTTGTTGTGGTTGTTCTGTTGTTGTTGGTGTTGTTGTTATGTTGTTGTTATGTTGTTGTTGGTGTTGTTGCTACTATGGTGGTGTGTCAGTGGTTCTAGGGTGGTAACGGCATAGTCTTGTGGTTGCATCGATCCCTCCCTTGCTCAGCGTGGGAAGAAGAGGCTGCTTGCGAGATGCGAGTGTGCCTGGTGTGAGGGAGCTGGTTGATATGGCAGGTAGAGAGGAAGAGAGAGAAATGGTAAAAGGGAGAGAGGAATGAAAAGAGAGAGAGAAATGAAGAGAGAGAGAGTCGATATTTTGTTGGAGAACATGCTAAAGCTGATTAATGTTAGAGTGATAATAATAATAATAAGAATGTAGTTGTAACATTATGACATGTTGTCTTCGTTTCTACTACTACCACCACTTGACTACTACTACCCCCCACTTTCTACCACCCCCATTTTCCACCATCCCCACTTTCTACCACCCCCACTTTCTACCACCCCCACTTTCCACCACCCCCACTTTCTTCTACCACCCATCGCCACCTCTCAGACCTTCCTCATCTGCCTGCAAGAAGCCCTCAAGAACCCAGCCAAGCCTGCAGAAAACAACAACAACAACAACATTCTAAGGAACCAGCCCAACAACATCAACAACACTTCAACTCACGCAGACACCACCTCTCACTTCACTCCCCCTCCTGCCACCTCCCCTCCCCCCAAACCTCCCAAGCCCCTCCTTTTCGACTTGCCTTCCTGGATCAACACTTATGAGTCAGTCTTCAATCCATCCATCCATTCATTCATTTATCCATTCATCCATCAATCTTTCCATCCATCCACCCATCTTTCCATCCATCTATCCATCCATCTTTCTATCAATCTCTCCATCCATCCATCCATCCATCCATCCATCCATCCATCCATCCATCCATCCATCCATCCATCCATCCATCCATCCATCCATCCAATCAGGATGGAGCTACAGAGGCACGGCATCAGACGCTTCCACCAATCAGAAGAGGGCAGCAAGGACCACTTCGTCTGTCGTTCCCTCACCAACAGCCTCAACTCCATCCTCAGCGCCTCCTCAGACGAGTGCCTATTGGACGAGAGACCTCCACAAGCCCCGCCCACCAAGCCCTCGTTGGACGTCAGATTCAAGGACTTGAGTGCTTTCAACTCTCCCTTCAACTCACCCCACATGTCTCGTATGCAGCACACCACCTACCACTCTTTCTCCTCCACCACCTCCACCAGCCAAACCCACAACAACCACACTTTCAAGACCACCAGAACCACCACCACCACACTCACCAACAACTACAGCGACGTCCTAGCCAACAACAACAACCTCCACAACAACAACCACCCCTCCTTCAACAAATCTTTCGATTCATTCCTTTCTCCTCCACCTCTCCGCTCTCTCACTCGCCATCCCACCATTGACCATCCCTCCATCTACCCCTCCATCCACCCCTCCATCCACCCCTCCATCAATCCATCCATCAATCCATCCATTGTTGTAAATGAGGGCTATGATACCACTCCCCCTCCCCTTCCCCCCAAGAAGAGGCCAGGTGATGATGATGATGATGACGATGAGGATGATGGTGATGATGATGATGATGATGATGACGATGATGATGACTCACTAACTCACTCTCTGGAACAGTGGAAGCATACATGGAAGTCTTCAAGTCATTCGAGATGGGATCATCATCATCGCCATCGTCATCATTATCATCACTCTCTCCTTCGTCATCATCCACCCACCTGGAGTGGTCAGGGGTGGTGTTGAGGAGGCAGATGAACAGCAGACAACACTTTTTCAGCAGCAGCAACGACGACAACAACATCAACAACAACAACAATGGAGGCGGCATCCAAAAGTCTGCTTCTGATTCGTACAGCGATGCCTTCCTGGCAACCATTGCTGTCCGAAATAGCAATAATAATATAAATAATAATAATAATAATAAAAATAATAATAATAATAATATAAATAATAATAATAATATAAATAATAATAATAATATAAATAATAACAATAATATAAAACATAATAATATAAATAATGATGACAAAACTACTGGCAGCAGCAGCAGCAGCAGTGCACTGAAGAGCACCTCCAGCACAAACCTCCTCCCTGCAGAAGCACCCCCTCCTAGCAGTCAGTCCGTTAAGGAGGGGGGAGGGGGTGGTGCTGATGATGATGTCTTGAGGAGTGGTGCTGGTGATGATGTCTTGAGGAGTGGTGCTGGTGATGATGTCTTGAGGAGTGGTGCTGGTGATGATGTCTTGAGGAGTGGTGCTGATGATGATGACCTCTTCAGACCTGATGTCACACAATGTCTTGTCTTCAGAAAACCGGTGAGTGGTGTTGCTGTTAATAGTATAATAATAATAATAATAATAATAATAATAATAATAATAATAATAATAATAATAATAATAATAATAATAATAATAATAATAAAGAATAATAATAAAGAATAAGAATAAATAATACTAATAAATAATAAAATAATAACATTTTGTTGTTGCGGGAAACATTTAGTTGGAAGAATGAGAAATAAGACTTTTCCACAAATGCCCTCCATCAGGAGGAGGGTGATGAAGGAGGAGGAGGAGGAGGAGGAGGAGGAGGTACAGTGGTGCAGGGAGGCACTGTGAATGCTCTGACCCTCTACGCTGCCACCTCAGGTGCCTGCTGCTGCTGTTGTTGCATCATTGCAGTCTTGTGTTTGAGAGCTCCATCTCAGTTTCTTTGTTTTCTCCTGTCATCTCCCTTTTCATTGCTTTTATTTGTATTTTTTGAATTCACATTTATAGTCTCTTTTCCGTCAATTTGGGAATCAATTTGGCCTTCTGTTAAAATTTTTCATGTTAAAGTATGTACTCTCCATATACCCTCTCTCATCCTCTCCACCATTCCTCCAACCACCACTCCACTCTCCATCCACCCTTTCTCCACTCTTTCTCTCCACTCCATTCTCCCTTTCTCCATTCTACCCTTCCTCCCTCCATCTTTCCTCCATCCACTCCACCCTCCCTCCTCCCCCTCCTCCCGCAGTGGACTTTCTCTTCCAGGAGGCATTCCTGGCTACGTACCGAGTCTTCATCTCGCCTCAGCATCTCGTCTCTAAACTCCTCGCCATCTACCGCCACTGCAGTCGCCATTCCATCAACAACAACATCATCAACAACAACATCATCAACAACAACATCAACAACAACAACATCAATAACAACAACAACAACAACATCAACAACAACAACATCAACAACAACAACAACACCAACAAAAAGAACCAATGGAACGCCTTTTCTCTGATTCTGAGGGTGGTTGATGACGTGTGGTGAGTCATCCTTCTCCACCAATCACCTCCAAGCCTCATTTATGCCATCCAATCAGACCCAATTCTAGACCCATCCAATCAGACCCAATTCTAGACCCATCCAATCAGACCCAATTCTAGACCCATCCAATCAGACCCAATTCTAGACCCATCCAATCAGACCCAATTCTAGACCCATCCAATCAGACCCAATTCTAGACCCATCCAATCAGACCCAATTCTAGACCCATCCAATCAGATCCACTCATAGACCCATTAAGCCCACATTTAACCACATGCTCAAACTTAATTGTTCCCAATGATTTCCAATCACCCTCCTTCCTGGTCGACAGCACCGAGACCGACGCAGACGTCCTCAAGCAGGTGTCAGCCCTCGTCTATGAGTTGGTCGAGAAAGGTGCTTCTAATCGTCATCAACACCACCATCATCATCATCAACACCACCATCATCATCAACACCACCATCATCATCACCACCACCATCATCACCATCATCATCATCATCAACACCACCATCATCATCACCACCAGCATCATCATCATCATCACTATCATCATCATCATCAACACCATCATCATCACCACCATCATCATCACCACCATCATCATCATGAACACCACCATCATCACCACTATCATCATCACCACCACACAGGGGAGCTGAAGGAGGCGGGCAAGTTGTGGGAGAGGTGCAGAGACAAGGTGGCGTTGAGGCACCAGCGCCTTAACGCCCCTCCCAAACTACTCACCTCCTACCAAGTCACTTCCAGGTGTGTGCTTGGTGCTTGAGGGTGGTGGAGTGGGGTGGGGAGAGAAAGGGGG
>OX030962.1:660121-662492 GCA_943735955.1 Piscicola geometra
CCATCTCTCCACCCCTCCACCACCTCCACCCTGCCAGAACCTGCGTCAGCTGAGCAACTACAATTCGTACCTGGCCCTCCTCTCAGCCCTCTACTCCACCCCTGTCGCCAGACTCGACTGGAACAAGCACATCTCTGAGGTCCTACTACTCACCACATCCTCCTTCCATCCATTCTCCTTCCATTCATCCTCCTTCCATCCTTCTTTCTTTCATTCATCCTCCTTCCATCCATCTTCCTTCCATTCATCCTCCTTCCATCCATCCTCCTTCCATCCTTCTTCCTTTCATTCATCCTCCTTCCATCCATCTTCCTTCCATTCATCCTTTTTCCATTCATCCTCTTTCCATTCATCCTCCTTCCATTCATCATCATCACCACCTTCATTATCACCACTTCACCTTCATCATCACCATCACCTCGTCATCATCATAACCATCACCTGAGCACCATCATCACATCTCCAACATCACCACCATCACCACCACCACCTCGTCATCATCGCATCTCCAACATCACCACCATCACCACCACCACCTCGTCATCATCACATCTCCACCACCATCACCACCTCGTCATCATCGCATCTCCAACATCACCACCATCACCACCACCACCTCGTCACCATCACTACCACCACCACCACCACCCCTCCTGGTGGCGACAGACGCTGAAGGAGATGCATGCAGTGATCGACTGCTCCTCCTCCTTCAGAGCCTACCGTAAGATCCTCGCCTGCACACAGCCCCCCGCCATCCCCTACATGTATGTGTGCCTCTGTGTGTGCCTCTGTGTGTGTGTGTGTGTTTGTTTGTGTGTGTGTGTGTGTGTGTTTGTTTGTATGTGTGTGTGTGTGTGTGTGTGTGTGTGTGTGTGTGTGTGTGTGTGTGTGTGTGTGTGTGTGTGTGTGTGTGTGTGTGTGTGTGTGTGTGTGTGTGTGTGTGTGTGTGTGTGTGTGTGTGTGCGTGTGTGTTTATGTGTCTTATACACGGGTTCTAAGCTCTCCTCGACGACACCACAGTGGACTGATCCTGCAGGACTTGACATTCATCCACATCGGGAACAAGGACCACCTTAAGAGAGAGGAGGAGGTGGAGGGAGGGATGGATGGAGGGAGAGGAGGTGAAGCAAAAGTGAACTTCAACAAATGCTGGCAACTCTTCTCCATCATCTCGTCCATGCTCAAGTTCAAGAAGAGGTTCGAGGAGGAGGAGGAGGAGGAGGAGGTGGAGGAGGAGGAGGTGGAGGAGGTGGAGGAGGAGGAGGAGGAGGTGGAGGAGGTGGAGGAGGAGGTGGGGAAGGTGGAGGAGGAGGAGGTGGTGGAGGAGGTGGAGGTGGAGGAGGTGGAGGTGGAGGTGGAGGAGGTGGAGGAGGAGGTGGAGGAGGTGGAGGAGGAGGTGGAGGAGGTGGAGGAGGAGGAGGAGGAGGTGGAGGTGGAGGAGGAGGTGGAGGAGGAGGAGGTGGAGGTGGAGGAGGTGGAGGAGGAGGGTGGAGGAGGTGGAGGAGGAGGAGGTGGAGGAGGAGGTGGAGGTGGAGGAGGTGGAGGAGGAGAGGGAGGGTGGAGGAGGTGGAGGAGGAGGTGGGAGGAGGAGGAGGTGGAGGAGGAGGTGAGGTGGAGGAGGAGGTGGAGAGGAGGAGGTGGAGGAGGAGGTGGAGGTGGAGGAGGAGGTGAGGAGGAGGAGGAGGTGGAGGAGGTGCTTCGATCAAGTTTACGATGAAAGGATTTTTTCCAATTTTGTAATTGTAAAACCATCAACCACCCATCTCCATAACCACCCATCCCTACAACAACAACAACAACCACCACCCATCCTCACAACAACAACAACAACCCATCCCTACAACAACAACCACAACCACCCATCCCTACAACAACAACAACAACACCCATCCCTACAACAACAACAACAACCACACCACCACGCACGCACCAGTACTCGCTACGTCATCAAGCGGGACGTGAGGATCAACGGCATGCTGAACAACTTCGACGACGTGCTCTCGGAAGAGGCGATGTGGCAGCGCTCTCTCATGCTCAAGCCCCGTCGCAGCAAGAAGCCTGCAGCTGCTGCTGCTGGTGGTGCTGGTGGTGGTGCTGGTAGTGGTGTTGGTGTTAGTAATCATACTAGTGGTGGTATTAGTGGCAAGAATGAAAAGAACGCAGGTAATAGTGTGGGTAAAACTAATGGTGGTGGTAGTAGTGTGGGTACGACTAATGGAGGGGGTAGTAGTAGTGTGGGTACAACTAATGAAGGGGGTGAGAGGGTCAGTTGTAATAGTAGTGATCGCAGTAGCAAAAGTAGTCATTGATGATACTAATTTAATATAATAATGATGATAATGATAATAAGGATAATAATGATGATAATGAT
>OX030962.1:662692-680192 GCA_943735955.1 Piscicola geometra
TCCATGCTTTGAAAAACTCTATATATAAGTCGAAAGAACGAGAAGATTTGGCTTCGATTAATTAATTCAAAAATAAATTGTGAGAATGTCGTTGAATCCTATTTGGAAGTTTTTTACAAAATGTCAGTCTGACCAAAGCAAAGCCTGTCAACAACAATAAATTTTATTTTTTGGCTTAAAATATACGCTTGTTTGGATTTACTTATTAAACTGGCATTGTCATCGTTAAATACTATTTTTTCATTTTTAATAAAAGTTGGAAAAAATTTCGGTTTCGGCTTCGGTTTCGGCCGAAAATCTGATTACAATTTCGGCTCAATTTCGGTTTCGGCCGAAAATGGGATTTTAATTTCGGCCTAACTTCGGTTTCGGCCGAAATAAAAATATCTGTTTCGGTCGGTCTCTACTTTCGAGTCAAGTTCTGTCTGTTTGGAGGCAGTGACGCATGAGACAGCAGTCGATGGGCAGTCTCACTCACGTCTGTTCGTTCGACCGCAAGAGAGAGAAAGCACGTCTGCCTACTTGGAGGAGGTTTGAGAGAGGCAGAAGTTTCAGAATTCCAAAGTCCACCTTCGCCTCACCACTGCAACGGTCCTCAGGAAAAGATCGCATCACCAGCGTGCAACAGACCCGTGTGCTCCCTGGGTTCCTGTCTGATTGAGGAGTGCACATGTTTGTGAAGGAGTTCGTCTACCTTGGGAGATGGCAGACGATTTCTTGGTGCTGTGAAGGGGGGAATGTTGCGATCATTGGCATGGTGGAGTACTGGAGGAAGACGTGGACTCACTGAGAAGGTCTCCACCACCAAGCCACCTCCGGACGCCTGACAGAAACTGTTTCGAGCCTGGTGTGTGTCTTCGAGGCAGGAAGCAGTCGAATCAAATCAAATCGAGTAAAAGAGAGACTGGACGGCTTCAAGACGCGAGTAACCAATTACTCGAGTTTAAAAAAATATGAAAAAAGACTGTATAAAAAGTGTAACAATAAAAAAAATATTTTTTCAATTTTTAAATAAAAATAATAATTTCCCAAATAGAAATGAAGATGAGCACCAGTGAGACAGAAATGCAGTAGATGCTCTTTTGTGGCAGGCAAGTTTATCAAGGATGTTTAGTTTTAGAGTATTTAATTTCACCGCCCATCTCTATTTTATTCTAATCACAAGATTTGATTAAAACGAAAAAAATATAAATTGTAAAAATAATATTAATTAAATTAATTCTTGAAATCAGCATTTGTATTGCGAGTTATAAAGATCTAATTTTCATTTATTAAGACTTAATGCCATTCAGTACATGAGAATATGTTAGCAACAAATAAGATTTTAAATCTAATTTAAAATTGTTATAACTTCAAATTGGCTGAGGTAAATAAATAATAATTAAATTAAATAATTAAAGACACTCCAAAAAGCACCCACAATGGCGAACTCTCTTCCCTTCCTGGCTGCTAGCATCCTCCACAAACCCAAATACGCTACTTCCTTGTTGAAATGGTTATTATTATTTATTATTATTATTATTATTAATATTAATATTTACTTACTATTTTCCAAAATTCATTTGAAATGCTTTTTCACAAAATAATTTTTTTCTTTTCAATGCACGTATATGTAAACTTGCATATAGGTACAGCTATGTGATACTGGCTGTGACATACCTCAGCTACACCTGCTACCACCTCTCAAGAAAGCCCCTCAGTGTAGTCAAAGTAGGTTTTGTGTGTGTGTGTGTGTGTGTGTGTGTGTGTGTGTGTGTGTGTGTGTGTGTGTGTGTGTGTGTGTGTGTGTGTGTGTGTGTGTGTGTGTGTGTGTTTATGCTTCTGTGTGCTTATGTTTGTGTGTATGTTTATGTATTTGTTGTGTATGTCTTAGTGATATGTTTATGTGTATATGCCTGTTTATGTGTGCGAGAGACCATTAGATGAGAAAATACACACAAACAAATGAGTGGATGTGACAAGCACTCACCCTGACAGAGCGCCTTGGACCCAGTGTGCGGCAACAACCACAGCAACTGCAGCGGCTGGGACCCGTTTGGTAGGTGGTTTGTGGGTTCTAAGGTGGTGGCTTGGTGGCTTGGTGTGGTGAAATTTGTAAGATGGTAAAATGGGATAGAGGGGGGGGCGTTGTGATGTAATAGTATGGTAGAAATGGATGATGGGGGGTGGTGGTAAATGGAGGGGTGAGGTGGAGGAGGAATGGTGGTGAATGGAGGGGTGGAGGTGGAGGAGGATGGTGAATGGAGAAGTGGAGGTGGAGAAGGATGGTGAATGGAGGGGTGAGGTGGAGGAGGATGGGGTGGTGAATGGAGGGGTGGAGGTGGAGAAGGATGGAGGGGTGGAGGTAGAGGAGGATGAGGTGGTGAATGGAGGGGTGGAGGTGGAGGAGGATGGGGTGGTGAATGGAGGGGTAGAGGAGGATGAGGTGGTGAATGGAGGGGTGGAGGTGGAGGAAGATGGGGTGGTGAATGGATCAACTTGGAATGATGCACCCAGATGGACCGAACGCCAATGGCTACCTCGGAGCTCTGGACAGTGCCTTCCTCTTCACCTACGCTGCTGGCATGTTCATCAGGTACTACTATCATCACCACTGTCACCACTAACACCACTACTACTACTACTACTACAACTACTACTACTACTACTACAACTACTACTACTACTACTACTACTACTACTACAACTACTACTACTACTACTACTACAACTACTACTACTACTACTACTACTACTACTACTACTACTACTACTACTACAACTACCACGACGACAGCGGGCACATAGCAGAGCGGGTGAATCTTCGGCACTTCCTGGTGGGGGGCATGCTGGGCACGGGGGTGGTGACTGCTCTCTTCGGGGTTGGCAAGTACTTGAAGATCCATCAGTTGTGGTTCTATGTGCTGGTGCAGGTGGGTGCGTCACTGTGGTGAATCATACACACAAACACACGCTAAAACACAGACACACACACACACACACAGACACACACACACACAGGCGTTATGTGGTTTACTGCAGTCGACAGGCTGGCCTGCAGTAGTCACATGTGTTTCTAACTGGTTTGGCAAGAAAAAGTGTGTGTGTGTGTGTGTGTGTGTGTGTGTGTGTGTGTGCGTGTGCTAATCTTTCTTTCACCACTACCCCTCTAAATATCATTAACCCCCACCCCCATTCACCCTCGTCTCCACCACCCTCACTACCCTACCCCACCAGACGGGGCTTGGTGATGGGCGTGTGGAACTCTCACACTTCAGTGGGCAACATCTTGGGCGCCCTGGTGGCGGGCTGGTGGGCCGACGTTGACTGGGGCCTCTCGTTCGTGCTGCCTGGTGCCATCGTCGCCTCTGCAGCCCTCGTCGTTTGGCTCCTCCTCGTGCCTTGTCGGTGGTGTTGGTGGTGTGGTTGAGGTGGTTGAGGTGTGGTGGTGTGGAGGTGTGGTGGAGGTGGTGGTGTGGTGTGGTGGTTGTTGAGGTGGTGGTGGTGTGGTGTGGTGGTGGTGTGGTTGAGGTGGTTGAGGTGTGGTGGTGTGGAGGTGTGGTGGAGGTGGTGGTGTGGTGTGGTGGTTGTTGAGGTGGTGGTGGTGTGGTGTGGTGGTGGTGTGGTTGAGGTGGTTGAGGTGTGGTGGTGTGGAGGTGTGGTTGAGGTGGTGGTTGAGGTGGTTGTTGAGGTGGCGGTGGTGGTTGTTGAGGTGGTGGTGGTGTGGTGTGGTGGTGGTTGAGGTAGTGGTGTGGAGGTGGTTGAGGTAGTGGTGTGGTGTGGTGGTGGTGTGGTGTGGTGTTGTTTGGTGGTGGTTGAGGTGGTGGTAGTGGTGTTGTAGTTGAGGTGGTGTGGTGTGGTGCTGGTGGTTGATGTTATAGTGTGGTGGTGGTGGTTGATGTTATAGTGTGGTGGTGGTTAAGGTTGAGGTTGAGGTGGTGGTGGAGGTTATAGTGTGGTGGTGGGGGGGGGGTAGGGGGGAGAAGAGGGTTGGTGGTGGATGTTGTGGGAAGGTGGTGTGGGGGTAATGGTGGAGGAAGGAAATGTGGGGGGGGGAGGGAGGGATGGAGGTGGGTGGTGGTGGAGGGACTCATCTGATGACTCCTTCCTTTCCAGGCCCCAAAGACTTCAACTCTCTTCTTCCTGCAGCCCATCAACACGCAGTCAGTATCGTCATCATCACCACTGCCATTATCATCATCACCATCTTCATCATTATCATCATCATGACCGTCATCATCATCATCATCACCACCACCATAGGAGTCCTCTAATCTCCTTGTTGAAGACAATCAAGAGGCAGTGGAAGGTGATGATGATGATGGCGCGGGTGATGATGATGATGCGGATGAGGTCCATCTCGTTAATAGAAGGAGGTGAGTGGATGAGTGAATGGGTTGATGTGGATGGTTATTGAAAGAATAAATGGATGGAATGTTGGACTGATAGTGAATTGATGGATGGATAGATGGATGGATGGATGGATGGATGGATGGATGGATGGATGGATGGATGGATAGATGGATGGATAGATGGATGGATGGATGGATGGAGGGATAACACTCAAACAGCGCTGACTTGCGACCAATGGAGACACGTGACAGGGCTGTCAGCAACCGAGAGGAAGCCATCTCCTTCCTGGCTGCCTTCGCCATCCCTGTCAGAACACTACTACTATCACCACCACACCACCTTCATAACACTACTACTATCAGCACCACACCACCACTTATGCACTACTACTATCACCACGACCTTCCTAACACTACTACTATCACCACCATACCACCTTCACAACACCACTACTACTATCACCACCACACCACCTTCATAACACTACTACTATCAGCACCACACCACCACTTATACACTACTACTATCACCACGACCTTCCTAACACTACTACTATCACCACCATACCACCTTCACAACACCACTACTACTATCACCACCACACCACCTTCACAACACTACTACCATCAGCACCACACCACCTTCACAACACCACTACTACCATCAGCACCACACCACCTTCACAACACCACTACTACCATCAGCACCACACCACTTTCACAACACCACTACTATCAGCACCACACCACCTTCACAACACCACTACTACCATCAGCACCACACCACCTTCACAACACCACTACTACCATCAGCACCACACCACCTTCACAACACTACTACTATCAGCACCACACCACCTTCACAACACTACTACCATCAGCACCACACCACCTTCACAACACCACTACTACCATCAGCACCACACCACCTTCACAACACTACTACCATCAGCACCACACCACCTTCACAACACCACTACTATCAGCACCACACCACTTTCACAACACTACTACCATCAGCACCACACCACCTTCACAACACCACTACTACCATCAGCACCACACCACCTTCACAACACTACTACCATCAGCACCACACCACCTTCACAACACCACTACTATCAGCACCACACCACCTTCACAACACTACTACCATCAGCACCACACCACCTTCACAACACCACTACTACCATCAGCACCACACCACCTTCACAACACTACTACCATCAGCACCACACCACCTTCACAACACCACTACTACTATCAACACCACTAATACACTACTACCATCAGCACCACACCACTACTATCATCAGGGAGTGGTGGAGTTCTCGTTGTGCCTCTTCTTCTCGAAACTCGTCTCATACACCTTCCTCTTCTGGCTGCCCTTCTACATCTCCAGTCAGTCTTCCTTCCTTCCTTCCTTCCTTCCTTCCTTCCTTCCTTCCTCCCTTCCTTCCTTCCTTCCTTCCTTCCTTCCTTCCTTCCTTCCTTCCTTCCTTCCTTCCTTCCTTCCTTCCTTCTTTCCTTCCTTCCTTCCTTCTTTCCTTCCTTCCTTCCTTCCTTCCTTCCTTCCTTCCTTCCTTCCTTCCTTCCTTCCTTCCTTCCTTCCTTCCTTCCTTCCTTCCTTCCTTCCTTCCTTCCTTCCTTCCTTCCTCCCTTCCTTCCTTCCTTCCTTCCTTCCTTCCTTCCTTCCTTCCTTCCTTCCTTCCTTCCTTCCTTCCTTCCTTCCTTCTTTCCTTCCTTCCTTCCTTCTTTCCTTCCTTCCTTCCTTCCTTCCTTCCTTCCTTCCTTCCTTCCTTCCTTCCTTCCTTCTTTCCTTCCTTCCTTCCTTCCTTCCTTCCTTCCTTCCTTCCTTCCTTCCTTCCTTCCTTCCTTCCTTCCTTCCTTCCTTCCTTCCTTCCTTCCTTCCTTCCTTCCTTCCTTCCTTCCTTCCTTCCTTCCTTCTTTCCTTCCTTCCTTCCTTCCTTCCTTCCTTCCTTCCTTCCTTCCTTCCTTCCTTCCTTCCTTCCTTCCTTCTTTCCTACTATCATCATCATCATGCTCATTTACTTATCTTCGTATTTATTGTAATGTATACTTCTTCTTTTTATTCATATGATTGTCGTTGTTATTGTCGTTATTACTTACTCGGTTGAACTATGCGTATTATAACAACAGTAATAACAACAACAATGATACCATTAAAACTACTCTGGTGGTGTTGTGCTTGCAAGCGCAAACGACTCACTGGCCATGGCTTCGATTTCTCCTGCAGGCATGACAACTTACGACTCGTCCCAGTCTGCCGAGTTGTCCACCCTCTTCGACGTGGGAGGCATCCTAGGTGTCCGTCCATCCATCCATCCACCCATCCATCCATCCACCCATTCATCCACCCACCCACCCACCCATCCATCCATCCACCCATCCATCCACCCATTCATCCATCCATCCATCCACCCATCCATCCACCCATCCATCCAACCATTCACCCATCATTCACACACACACACACAAACACACACACAAACAAACACACAAACACACACACACAAACACACACACAAACAAACACACAAACACACACACACAAACACACAAACACACACACAAACACACACACAAACAAACACACAAACACACACACACAAACACACAAACACACACACAAACACGCGTAAACAGGGGGCATAGTGGCAGGGGCAGTGTCGGATGCGGCAGGGGGGAGGGCACTCACATGTGCTGTCATGTTCCTATTGGCTGCCCCCTCTGTGCGTGGTGATGATGATGATGGTGGTGATGGTGAGGATGAGGATGATGTTGGAAAAGATGATGATGATGTTGTTGATGAAGATAATGATGATGATGATGTTGATGAAGGTAATGATGATGATGATATTGAGTAGTCATATATGCGTGCACAGATGTCTCTGTACTACTTCTACGCCAAGGTGTCCCTCTCTGTCAATATCGGTGCGTCTGTCCTCCTCCCTCTTTGTCTGTCTCTTATCCACACAAACACACACACATACACACACACACACACACACACACACTTACACACACACACACACACACACAAACAGGCACACACACACAGGCGCACACACACAAACAGGCACACACAAACACACACACTCACACACACACACACACACACACACAGGCCTGCTGATGACGACGGGCTTTCTCGTGAACGGACCGTACGCCCTCATCACGACTGCAGTCTCAGCGGACCTGGGCACGCACTCCTCGCTGAGGGGCAACTGCAAGGCGCTCTCGACCGTCATCGCCATCATCGACGGCACTGGCTCGGTGGGCGCTGCCCTGGGTCCCCTGCTGACCGCCCTCATCGCGCCCTTCGGCTGGCAACGCGTCTTCCAGATGCTCATCATCGCCGACCTGCTTGCCCTCCTCGTTAGTGCTTACATTCACTTCAGGCTTCCGTCGTCATCGTCATCATCATCGCCATCATCGTCGTCGTCATCGTCATCATCATCATACTTTCCCGCCTTGCGTCTTGTGCTGAAGGCAGTGATGGCGGGCTGGAGAGGCGGCTTCTTTCTGCTCACCACTGTCTCTGTCCTTTCACTTGTGTACTTGGCTTTTTCCTATCGCTCATGATCGTCATCATCACCACCATCCACATCTTCATCATCACCAGCATCTTCATCGTCATCAGCACCACCATCAGCATCTTCGTCATCATCATCACCACCATCAACATCTTCATCATCATCAGCACCACAACCGTTTCAATGATCAGCTGCATTAGATAGCCTTTGTGAGTCTCATTGAGTTTTTCAGTCAAGGTTTTGGTGTTATCTTTCACACTTGAAATACACACACACACAAACATACACCCAAACACACACACATACACACACACACACAAACACACACAAACACACATACACCCAAACACACACACACACACACAAACACACAAACACACACACACACATACACACACACACAAACACACATACACAAACACACACACCGACACACACACAAACACATACGTGTACACTTATTCTTGTAAAGACTTTCGGGATGGATTGTTTGGTGATTCCTTGGAATGATATTCCTTTGTATCCTCCATTGTTCCGTTCATTTAAGTTGTTTTCAAGTTAGTTTTTTTATATATTTAGGTGTATTCAATTTTATTGTGTACAATTCAATTGTTTCCATCTATTTTCGTTTCGTTGTATCAAATCGGCCATCGTATCACATCCCTAGCAACCTCCTCTCACATCCCTAACCATTGTGACGTCACTTCTGATTGCGTAATAAACTTTCTAGCGCCAATCTATTGTGTGAGCAGTTTTGCTTGGACTGAAAGGGTGTGCTTAGAACCCGCCTCATTTCTTCAATTTTTGAATAAAAAAACATTTAAAAAAACATTAAAATAGAAACAAAAATAAATTTAATTATTTTGTAATTAATTAGGTTTCAATTAAGGTTTATGTAAAAAATTCTAAAACCAACTTCTTTAAATATATAGGGGGAGGTTGCACGAGACGGAACGATTTTAAACGTTATCTCATAGCTCATTGCATAAAAAATAAATTAAATTCATCCAGCCATTATATTGATACCTTGTCTAGTTATGTGAACTCAAACATAAGAATTTGAGCTGTTCCACGATTCCAAATTTTAATCGCCGTTAATCGTTCGATTAAAATTTTTAATCGTGCGTTAATCGTATTTTAACGCAATGTTTTTAGCATATTTGACATTAGTATAAAATAGTATTCAACTATTATTTCTTAAAAATGTAATAAAATTTTATCTGAAATTAAACAAAAAGTAATTCATATTTTAAAGAAAAATAATCTATAAATGATAAAAAATGCAAAATGAGGCAGTTACTCAAGCAGACAAGTGTTTCAAGACCAACTGGATCCAAAGTGACTCTGCTCTTGCTACCGTCGTCCAAGTGCCTCTGTGCTGCAGAAGACCCCTGCACTTTGTGGGAGGAGAAGAAGTCACTATGTGTCCTGACAAGCTGAATAGACGTTCACTTGGAACTGTACTTTCTTGCCAGTTTCGCAAAAGCCGGACAACTCTCAACGCCTACCTCAGATTCTTTTCAATAAAATTTAATGATTGAGATATCTTCATCTTCAGAATCTGAAGTTACATATGTTTGTAGTCTTTTGCTTGGTGAAGGCTGAATACTTGTTGAGGTTTTCTTTTCTTCTTATAGTTTCTTTAACTCTTTCATTTTTTGAAAACATTTTAAATTTTTAAATCGAGGCTCTAATGATGGCAATTCTTGACCATTGGATTCTCCGATTATTCATTCTCTGCTCCATATTGGGAAGACATTTTGTGTGTGAAACGAATGACATAAGCTGCATCATCTTCTGAAGTGCATATTCTTGTGTCAAGTGACAAAGTGCAAAAAACACTATTGAACATTTCAAGTATTTTTCATCCCCTAGAACTTCTGTTGCAAATCTTCAAGAAATATAAAGTTTTTTGGTGAAATCAAATTTTTCCCATTCATTTGTTGACAGTGAATTAGTAGTGTTTGTATTCATTTGCTGACAATGTAACCAAAAAAGCAAAGGACACTTCAACTTGGATAAGTTTAAATGCTTTAAAATTTTTAGGTGCGTTAATTTTTTATTATTTTTAAATGCGTTATTTTTTAAAAAATTCGTTAAATATTTAACGATGTTAAAAGTTTTAACGGTTGTTAATTGATTAACGCTCTAACTTATATTGAAAGTTTTATCTACAATAAGAAGTTTATATCCAGTATTAAGTTATTGTAATTTAAATCTATAATAAATACATTATATACCCGACTTGATGGGTGTGGTGGTGGGCCAGCGTGCTTACAGCCGATAAGTTGGTGTGTCTAACTGCTGCAACAACAAAATTTTATTGCAATAAAAACAGAGCAGCAATAAGAAACAAACACCCTAAGAACAACACCATAGCAACCATAGCAATCACTACACCATAGCAACCATAGCAACCACTACACCATAGCAACTATAGCAAACACTACACCATAGCAACCATAGCAACCACTACACCATAGCAACCATAGCAACCACTACACCATAGCAACCACAACACCACCACAGCTTCTCTTCCGTCTCACCTACAAGGAACTTTGCAAGATCTTCCGCACATCTTCACATGATTGACTTCACCTTCACCTTGATCTCCATCTTGACCTTCACTTTGACCTTCCTTCTCTTGACCTTCAAATTGACCTCCTTCTTGACCTACATTTTGATTTGCACGATGTAGTGACTCTGTACAGCCTGCCACCTTGACTCCTCACCTTGACTTGAAATCTAATCACGCTTTATAAAAATACTCGAGTGTTTGTTGCTCCCACCATTCCATCATCATCATCACCATCGTCATCATCACCATCGTCATCATCATCGTCATCATCGTCACCATTATCGTCATCATCATCATCGTCATCATCATCATCAGCACCACTCCTCTTTGTAGATCTGACATTTGACATAACAGTGTTGCGTTGACTCCTTGATTATTCGAAGCTTAAGAGCCCTCGACTTGTTTGTGTATGTGTGTGTGTGTGTGTGTGTGTGTGTGTGTGTGTGTGTGTGTGTGTGTGTGTGTGTGTGTGTGTGTGTGTGTGTGTGTGTGTGTGTGTGTGTGTGTGTGTGTGTGTGTGTGTGTGTGTGTGTGTGTGTGTGTGTGTGTGTGTGTGTGTGTGTGTGTGTGTGTGTGTGTGTGTGTGTGTGTGTGTGTGTGTGTGTATTTAGGATGTGTGTGTTTGTGTGTGTGTGTGTGTGTTTTTGTGTCTCAAACCTACCACTTTCACCTGCATGCCTCCTTGTCACTTTTTCTTACACTCGCATGACATCATCGATGCTTGTGACCTCATTAAACAACCTCCTGCAAGGTCAATCGTGTCTTTGGAGGGATGCGATGCGATTAGAGGAAATGGGATGAGATGGGATGGGATGGATAGAGATGGGATGGGAGGGAATGGGATGGGATGGAATGTGATGGAGGGAAGGGGAGGGGAGTGAGAGAAGGAGGAGGAGGGATGAAAGATGTGCGTGAATGAAGGAGTGTGGTCAAAGTCTTCTCGAGCAGGACTCAAATGAAAATGTCTCGAATGACCTCATTCCAACGATCCTATAAATTATTCATGAAGACAACTTATTTTAATGTAACTGAAAATACCTGATTAATTATTCATGGCATGACCTAATATATAAGCCCTTGACTGCAGCTTTTATCGCGAACGTTTAATCTGAGACATCATCATCAACACCATCTAGTTTGAGACATCATCATCAACACCATCTAGTTTGAGACATCATCATCAACACCATCTAGTTTGAGACATCATCATCAACACCATCTTGTTTGAGACATCATCATCATCACCATCGGATTTGAGACCACATCATCATCATCAGCACCATCATCGTGGGGATGTTGCAGCAGATTCTGAGGGAGATGTGGGTGGAGCCTGCGTTGTTGCAGGAACTGGACGAGGAGCAGAAGCAGGTGTTGTTCTACAAGATGAGAGAGGTGTGTTGTTGGTGTTGGTGTTGTTGTTTGTGGTGTTGTTGTTGAGATTGTTGTTGAGATTGTTGAGAGGGTGGTGTTTTTGTTGTTGTTAAGGTTGTTAAGGTGGTAGTGTTGTTGTTGTTACTGTGGTGGTTGTGGTGCTTATCTGTGCTGCTGCTGGTGATTGTCTGTGGTGGTTGTGATGGGTTGCTGGATAGATTGGTTAGATATGGGGTGTTGCGAAGTGGATGGGTTAGGAGGATGGTGTGGGCAGCGGTGGCCTACAGTGGGAGTAAGGAGAGAGTTGTTGCGTGGCAGGAGCAGAAGAGGAGGTGGCAGGAGAGGGAGGCAGTTCTGCAGGTCGAGGAGATGAAGAAGCCCCCCAAGAAGGCCATGCGTGAGTCCTTCTGCGTGTGTGTGTGTGTGTGTGTGTGTGTGTGTGTGTGTGTGTGTGTGTGTGTGTGTGTGTGTGTGTGTGTGTGTGTGTGTGTGTGTGTGTGTGTGTGTGTGTGTGTGTGTGTGTGTGTGTGTGTGTGTGTGTGTGTGTGTGTGTGTATGTGTGTGTGCGTGTGTGTGTGTGTGTGCGTGTGTGTGTGTTTGTGTGTGTGTGTGTGTTTGTGTGTGTGTGTTTGTGTGTGTGTGTGTGTGTGTGTGTGTGTGTGTGTGTGTGTGTGTGTGTGTGTGTGTGTGTGTGTGTGTGTGTGTGTGTGTGTGTGTGTGTGTGTGTGTGTGTGTGTGTGTATGTGTGTGTGTTTCTTCCACATCCACTCTCGCACCAATCAGCGAACAGGAAGGGACGTCACGTGGGCTTCCTGGAGGGGCAGGACAAGGAGGTGTGGGTGTGGGTGATGGGAGAGCACGAAGAGGACAAGAGCATTGAGGAGATGGTAATAGTTGTTGTTGTATTTGTGTTGTAGTGATGGTAATAGTTGTTGTTGTATTTGTGTTTTAGTGATGGTAATAGTTGTTGTTGTATTTGTGTTGTAGTGATGGTAATAACTGTTATTGTATTTGTGTTGTAGTGATGGTAATAGTTGTTGTTGTATTTGTGTGGTAGTGATGGTAATAGTTGTTGTTGTATTTGTGTTGTAGTGATGGTAATAGTTGTTGTTGTATTTGTGTTGTAGTGATGGTAATAGTTGTTGTTGTATTTGTGTTGTAGTGATGGTAATAGTTGTTGTTGTATTTGTGTTTTAGTGATGGTAATAGTTGTTGTTGTATTTGTGTTGTAGTGATGGCTCTTGTTGTTGCCTGTTGTTGTCTTGGTGTAGTTGTTTTTGTTTTTGTATTACAGTTGTGTTGTATTTGTAGTGGTTGTTTTGTAGTTGTGGTGGTTGTTAGTTGTGTTGTAGTTGTGTTGTAGCTTCAGTAGTTGTCTCATGGTTATCTTGATGTCGTTTACTAGTTCGTTTTGTTGTTGACTGGCAGATAGAGGAGGGTGAGAGGCAGAGGGTGGTGATGATGGTGGAGGAGGAAGTCAGAAGGTTTTCCTATTCACCATTTTCTCTCATCATTATCATCATCACCACGATCATCTATATTACCAGCATCATCATCATCACCATCATTATTACACCATCATAATCACTGACATCGTAATCTTTGAAATCATTATCATCACTATCATCATCATCATGGCGATCATCATCATCACCATCAGCATCCTCCTTAGCAGATCATCATCATCACTTGAACAGGATCTCTCAGTCTGAACAAACAATTATCTCTAATGACTCGCATACAATTAGGGATGGTGGTGGTGATGATGATGATGATAGTAGAAGAAGAAGTGGTAACGATGGCAGTAAAATATGCGGTGATGATAATGATGGCGATGATGAAAGTAATAGTTGCGTCTTCACCACAACATCTGCATCACCACAACTCCTGGAAGCCACAACAACAACATTAACTACAACCACCACAACCAATAAAACAACAAAATTAACTACAACCACCACAACCAATAAAACAACAACATTAACTACAACCACCACAACCAATAAAACAACAAAATTAACTACAACCACCACAACGAATAAAACAACAACTACTTCTTATGCCACAACCACTGGCACCACAACACAAACTACAATTACTAATACAACACCAGCCACAACACCAACCACAACACCAACCACAACACCAGCCACAACACCAACCACAACACCAACCACAACACCAACCACAACACCAACCACAACACCAACCACAACACCAACCACAACCACTTCTACAACCACAACTTCGGCAACTACAAAGGCAAGAAGAACCTGTGCGATAATGCCACTGAAAGCCACCACAACTGAAACAACTACTCACTCCAAACACTTTCAATCAACTGCAACAGCCACAACAGCACCAACTACAACAACAACAACCAAAGAAGTTGCGCCAACAACATCATCTTACAAAACTTCATTCATTGCTAAATCCCCTGCAACAACAGCAACAACACCAACAACAACAAACACAACCTCCACAACAGCAACAACAACCACAACCTCCACAACAACAACAACAACCAAAACAACAACAACCACAACAGCAACAACACCAACAACAACACTTACAGCAACAACACTTACAGCAACAACACTTACAGCAACAACAACCACAACAACAACCTCCACAACAACCTCCACAACAACAACCACAACAACTCCCTCCACAACAACCACAACAACAACAACAACCACAACAACAACCTTTACAACAACCTCCACTCTACCAAACGTGCGTTACTACTCAGCCAACAAGCAGCCTCTTCCATCCACCACTGCCCTCAATCAACTTACCCCCCCAAACTCCTTCTTCGTGACGCCCAAGACACCTCCATCAACCCCAACAACTCCAAACACTCCTGCAACACCAACAGCAACAACTCATTCAACAACAAATTCAAAAACAACAACAACAACATCAAAAGCGACACTAACAACGACAACAAACTCACAAATGACTCAACAACCCACCTCTCCTGCAACTAGTACTACTAATAAAATATCTGTAACTCCTACTAGTACTCATACTGCAAGTACTACAACTTATACTAGTGCTGCTTCTACTAATAGTAGCGTTAGTAATGACAAATCAAATAGAAATGTTCAACAAAACACAACTGCTAGTGTGTTTAAACAACCTAATAAATTGAAGCCTCAGCAACAACAGCAACAACAACAAAAACAGCAACAGAACATCAAAACCATTTCAAGAGTTGAGCAAGCAAAACTCGACTTTAAGGTAAAATCAACAAAACCACAACAACACCATCCACCCTCACCATCATCACAACAACACCCACCCTCACCATCCACCCTCACCATCATCACAACAACACCCACCCTCACCATCCACCATCGCCACAACAACACCATCCACCATCCACCCTCACCACAACAACACCATCCACCCTCACCATCATCACAACAACACCCACCCTCACCATCCACCATCGCCACAACAACACCATCCACCATCCACCCTCACCACAACAACACCATCCACCCTCACCATCACCATAACAACACCATCCACCACACCATCACCATAACAACACCATCCATCCTCACCATCACCAAAACAACACCATCCATCCTCATTAACACCACAACAACACCATCCACCGGCGAGCGTATTGGCTTAGATGCTAAGTCGTTAGACCTGCAACTTAAAGGTCGCCAGTTCGAATCTCTATTCATATGTCTATATGATGCGGTGTTTAACGACTTATGTCGTGTGAGTGGCGCCTCAGTTGCGTGCCTTGGCGCATTATAAATACGCATCATCATCATTATCATCATCATCATCATCATCATCATCATCATCATCATCATCATCATCATCATCATCATCATCATCATCATCATCATCATCATCATCATCATCATCATAATCACCATGACAACACCGCAAGAGCTTGAAGGAGAGGAGGATGGAAGAGGAGATGGAGAAGATGAGGAGTCAGAGGATGCAGTCGCTGCAGAGGGCAGGTGTGGCTGGCAAGTCTGTGCTGCAGGGGTGGCTCAGCCAGGGTGGGTGGTAGGGTGGATGGGTGGATGGGTGGGTGGGTGGGTGGGGTGAAGGAAGGGTGATTGGGTGCATGCATGGGAGGGTTGAAAGAGGAGGGTGGAAGGAGGGTGGAAGGAGGGTAGAAGAAGGAGTGAGTGAAGGAGGGATGGGTTGAAGGGTGAGTGAATAGAATGGTGGAGGGGTATGTGGAGAAGGGGATGATGGATAAAAGAGGAGGGCGATGTTGGAGGGAGAAGATTGGAAGGTGTCAAGTGAGGATGGTGAAGAAGGAAGGAAGGTGAGGTGAGAGAGTGAGATGAGAGATGGAAGTGAGGTGAGGAAGAGGTGAGATGAAGAAGAGGTGAGGAAGAGGTGAGGAGAGGAAGATATGGATTGAAGAGATGGAAGGAAGATTTAACTGATGAAAGACCAAATCTGCCAAACGACGCAGAGAAGAAGGCGAGAGAGGTGGATGAGGAGAAGAGGATGTTGGCGAGGAGAGTGAGAGAAGAAACATCAAAGCAGGAGAAGATGAAGGAGGAGAAGGAAGGGAGGGGAGGGCTGTTGAGAGAGATGGGGAGGAGGGAGAGGGGCTTGAGGACTGAGAGTCAGATCATTGAGTCGTTTGAAGGAGGAAGGGACAACAGCAGTGGGTCAGTGCAGCACTTGCTTCTTGCTTAAATAATATAAATAAATAAATGCCTTTTTTCGATGGAGAGAAATTAAATGTTGAATTTAAATGACCAGCCACCGTGATGTTTATTATATTATTATTATTATTATTATTGCTATTATTACAGAAGCAGTGAAGCGATGAAGAGGCCCTCTTCGCAGCAGGAGGTGCTGGAGTGGTTCAAGAGGGTGGAGGCGCTCAAAGGGGTCGCCAGGAAGGAGTACTTTTGTGGTGAGGTGTTCTGTGGTGAGGTGTTGTGTGGTGAGGTGTTCTGTGGTGAGGTGTTGTGTGGTGAGGTGTTGTGTGGTGAGGTGTTGTGTGGTGAGGTGTTGTGTGGTGAGGTGTGTGGTGAGGTGTTGTGTGGTGAGGTGTTGTGTGGTGAGGTGTTGTGTGGTGAGGTGTGTGGTGAGGTGTTGTGTGGTGAGGTGTTGTGGGGTGAGGTGTTGTGTGGTGAGGTGTTGTGTGGTGAGGCGTTGTGTGGTGAGGTGTTGTGTGGTGAGGTGTTGTGTGGTGAGGTGTGTGGTGAGGTGTTGTGTGGTGAGGTGTTGTGTGGTGAGGTGTTGTGTGGTGAGGTGTGTGGTGAGGTGTTGTGTGGTGAGGTGCTGTGTGGTGAGGTGTTGTGTGGTGAGGTGTGTGGTGAGGTGTTGTGTGGTGAGGTGTTGTGTGGTGAGGTGTTGTGTGGTGAGGTGTGTGGTGAGGTGTTGTGTGGTGAGGTGTTGTGTGGTGAGGTGTTGTGTGGTGAGGTGTGTGGTGAGGTGTTGTGTGGTGAGGTGTTGTGGGGTGAGGTGTGTGGTGAGGTGTTGTGTGGTGAGGTGTTGTGTGGTGAGGTGTTGTGTGGTGAGGTGTTGTGTGGTGAGGTGTTGTGTGTTGAGGCGTTGTGTGGTGAGGTGTTGTGTGGTGAGGTGTTGTGTGGTGAGGTGTGTGGTGAGGTGTTGTGTGGTGAGGTGTTGTGTGGTGAGGTGTTGTGTGGTGAGGTGTG
>OX030962.1:682692-727692 GCA_943735955.1 Piscicola geometra
CTTTCCATCCATCCATCTTTCCATCCATTCATCCATCCATCCATCCATCAATCCATCCTTCCACCCTCCACATTCGAATAATTAATTCTTCTTACTCTTATTAGAATTATTGTTTGCCACGCCTTAAACCATTATTACAAACAAATTATTTATTTTCAATGTCCAGTTTTATAGTTTCTTCAGTCGGTGGTTTTGAGACACTTCCACTTCAACTGCCCACTTCCCCTTCCAAACCACCACCCTCGCCCTCCCAAACCACCACTACCCTCACCACCCTTCCACGCACGTAGGTGCACCGCTGTGCAGGCGATCAGAGGGGACGGGTGAAGCACTTCCTGATCGAGACCAGGCCTCTTGGTTACCAGTTCTTCGGCGCCAACCAACGCATCTTCGCCACTCTCGACGCATTCATCGAGCATTACAAGGTGATGTGCGATCAGCCTCGTTCGAATGCCCATCAATAGAGTAATTTCAACGTCTCTCACTGCAGGTCAACCCGTTGTCTCTGCTGAGGCCCACGAAGCTGATGCTGGAGTGTTGCAAGGCTGAAGACTGTGAAGAAGAAGAAGAAGAAGAGGGAGAGGAGGAAGGTGATGAGGATGATGATGACAGTGAGAACATCTGCAAGATGTGATGTTGTCATTGAAGGGTTCATCTGTTGCCTTGGGCAGACTTCGAAGCGCACAAAGCCTTGCTGGAGTGTGACCAGGTCCTTCTCTGTGGCATTGCAGAAACTTTGTAGAACAAATGACGATGGCAATGACGTTATAACGGATTTTAGAAGAAATAAAAGATAAAACTTTTTGAAAGGCTTTTCTTAATTTCCTATTAACATTGGTTAGAAAATATTATAAATAACAAATAATGAGAAGATACTAACAAATTATTTTTATCCGAAAAACTTTTTACCCTTAAGACTTTTTATCCTCAAGACTTTGTATCCTTAAACTTTTTATCGTTAAGACAAACCTAGATGACAGTCTAAGCACACGACAAAGCAAGAGGAGGGCAGATGGTTCAAAACTCAAGACCCAGTTTTGCAGGCTTGTGCTACAGTGGCCTCCTCTTGCGGGCTTTGCTGCAGTGGCCTCCTCATGCAGGCTTGTGCTGCAGTGGCCTCCTCTTGCGGGCTTGTGCTGCAGTGGCCTCCTCTTGCGGGCTTGTGCTACAGTGGCCTCCTCATGCAGGCTTGTGCTACAGTGGCCTCCTCTTGCGGGCTTCTCTGCCAGCGCTGATACTGACAATGACTTCTTCTCGTTTCAGTAGTCCTGTGATTGGCAATGCAGAAAATGTGCGTGCAGCCCTTCTGCTAGCAAGCATGTTCCATCAAGAGTTTGGGAGTCGTAATGCATGTAGTGCCTCTGGAAGGCGTCCATCCAAGTGGTCCCTCCGATGGACAGCGGTAACATCGTGTATCAATCCTGCACTCAGAATCAGCATTTGCTTCTGCTAAGAATTTTAATGTAAACAAAATTAATTGATATGCCAATTAGTGTGTTGTCAAGCTCCTGAGAAGATATCAAAACGGATTAAATTTGTTGAGACAGTTGCAGATTAAATAAGCCTTTATCAGTAACTTCTGTTAACAGATTATGTTGCTCATACTGAAACATAGATTCTTCAATGATGAAGGTGGAAACAAACTGGACGTAATACTCAATCAAGAACATTCCATAATGCTTTGTCAGGAACACAACTCTTTAATACATTTTCTAAATAAATACGCCTTCAAACTCCAAAGGAAAGTAAATATCGAATATAAATTGTTTAAATGAGAAGGTGAAGAGAAGAGATGGAACTCGAACCTTGTGAACTCGAAGCTGAAACTACGCATTTCAACCCAAACTTAGCAAAATGACATTTGAATCCAAACCGAATTGAGCATTTTAAACTAATTTGAGAATAAAAAATGAACTTCATAAATTTTAAAATCGTAAATGACATTCTGATTTTCAAAATAATGTATTCAATCTTTCCAAACTTTTGCATGAACTGAATAAATGCAAAAATATTAAATATATTTTTTCGGATTTATGAAAATGCCTCCAGATCTCATGGCAAGTAGCCTTGGTGCAGATTATGTTTTTGTTTCGAAAGCTGCGTCATTTGTTATTCTTGCGCAGTGGGACGCCCAGAAGACAAACGTCTCTTAAATGTGCTACACGACGATTGATGCATGAGTCAGGGTGGGATGCTGCTTGGGAGGGTGGGTGGGGATGGGAGAGTGGGTGGGGATGGGAGGATGGGTGGGGGTGGTGGTGGTGGAGTGGAGAGGGAAGCAGTGGTGTTCCGAAACAAAGGTGGAAGCGAATGTTTCAGTGTGGGCGAATAACACACGAGGTTTGAAAAGTGCAAAATCGAAGCTCTAAATCTCATTTGAAGCTTCTGCATTCACCAAGCAGCCTCTCCAATCCATCGCATATCGATCTTTTGTTATTTTACATTATTACATAAATCTTGACGTCTACCATCTCTTACTTTTTCTATAAAAGACCTCTCAACAAACCTTTCTCATCCTTCTCTCCTCAAGTTTTTGGTGAGCTAATCTAGCTTTGTTTCTAGTGCGCTGGTTTCAGAAAGCTGAAAACAATTAAAAACATTTAAAAAACCATTTCATACCACTTGATACTTTCAAACACCAACTTCTCTCCAACCACCTCAGATAGTTCCTCCACTGAAACAGCAGACGTCCACAATGAAGACTTTCTTCACCACAGCCCTCCTCTTCCTCACCCTCCTCCTCCTTCTCAGTGCTGTCGGAGCTCAAGTGGAAGAGCCAGTCATCCAGGCGCAGCAGGGAGTGATGACTGGCGTGGGTGGGGCAGGCATCCCCCCGGAGTTCCAGTAGGGGCGCCAGGATAGTTGATTTGATTTGATGGTTATTAAATCAGTCATTTGATTTCAAGACATTTAATTTATTGATTTGAAATTAATTAAATCAGTCATTTGATTTCTTTAATAAACCTATAAAACATTTAGTTTTGTGCAATGCAAAGCCGCTGCTCAGCACCCCATCGAGAATGTGCTTAAGCGTTTTTTATAAAAATTATAGAAGTCTTCATCTTCGCTTCAATCACCAGCCTCATCATCATCATCACCATCATCCTTGTCACCATCATTATCATCAGCCTCATCACCATCATCATCATCCTCATCATCAAGCGGGCGCAGACAAAGGCCAAGAGGCTTCTCTTGACTCCTGCACAGCCTTCCGCTCCCTGCCATCAGGCCGACTCATACGTTCTACCATTTTCTTTTCTTCGGCCCATAAGTTACAAATGTGAGGTATGCCATGAAGAATCCAAAACTCATTTTTAATTTGAAAAAATATTGTTTAGCTACCCTGAAATGTATTCTACAACTAACATTTTTCATTCAACTGTTTCAACTTAACATCTAATCATATTTTTCAGAAAATAATTAATAAAACAAAAATAAAATTTTGACAATTAATTTAATTTTTTAAATTTATTCAAAACTATGCTATATAAATTCCTCAAACAAATTCTAAAGATTCATAAGAATGAATAAACAGTGTTCTAATGGAGTCTGGTAATAACTGTCATTGAATTTATGAATTGATTAAGCCTGTTAGATCTTTTTGACTGATTTTGGACACAAGTCTTCGTGACTGTTCTTGGCCTCTGATCCAACCGTCCTTCTTCTCTTTCGAATAAACTTTTTCAGACGCTTCTGTCACTTGTTTGACACATCTTTCAACTGCTTGAGTGTCACAAGACCAGTTCGGCACTTTCATTGGATGAGACAAAAACTGTTTTGTTACTTTAGTGCTCATGTCACAGGTTAGAGGAGGTTCGAAGGCTTCGCTCTAATCAATTAGAAGTTCAAGTGTGTTTGCTTTAATGTTTATTTCAGGAGTTTTCTGGGTCTGACTGATTTATCACCACGTTGTGTATCTTCATTTCCAACTCCTCTTATTTCCAAAATTTCATTCACACCAAACCTCCTTTCTTCTTCCTTCTATGAACAAAGCATACATTGAAAACATTTGCTGTTAGCTGTAGTCAGCCATCTAGCTAAATTAACAGAACCAACTTCAAGAGGTTATTTGGTAGCCATAATACTGGTCCGAATAAATCAGCTATCATATTAGTATCTGAAGAAAAGAGAGGATCACCATCCAAAACTGTCATTAAGTGTCTGAAAGGTAATTCATTTTTGTGCACAAACAATCCCATTCAACTTCCTTCCCAGTTCCTTTGAGGCTTTTACTAAATGAGGGCAGTTTTTCTGGATTTATTACACAATCTGGTTTACTCTTACTCTAGATGTATATTTAGATTTTCATAGCCTATTTACCAATATATATTAATTAAAAATTATTACAATATGAAATTGTATTTTTTACACCGGCTTCAACTCTTCGTCTTCATGTATCTTCATGTACTCAGTCATCCTTATTCAGTTTTTTGGTATAGTCAATTATTCGCTAAATCTTCCCTAAGTACAACTTTTTATCAATGTATCTTTTCAATTTCTATCGATTACAAAGAACAACTTGCTTCATGAGACTTTATTGAATTTTTAAGCTTTCTCTTTTGAAGAAAAATTTCAATAACATATAATGATCTGTATATAGATCAAAAAATTAAATATTGATAATATTTTCTCTATTAAAATAAAATTTCCACAACCATTGAGTGAGGTAAAAGTCCAAAGAAGTTTTAAGTGATGCAGGGTAGTTTGGTATTCCGACATTAAAGCGAGCATCTTAGGGCTTCAAATCCGAGCAGAGTTGGTTGCTCGTTTCTGTGAACACGTAGAAGGCAAACGTCTCAGGGCTGATGCTGATTGAAGTCACCTCCGCAATGCTTTTGCTGAATTCTGGCACTTTACCATCGACAAGTTGAAGTTTCACCCCGTTCAGCAGCACTTCTCTTCGGAGAGAACATAAAAATCGCATGTTAATAAATAATATTTCAATGTGTGAAAATCGAAATTAATCGTAAAAGATCGCTTCTAACAAAATCTACAATCTGGTTTCACAAAGTCAAAAGCATATATGCCATTTGAGAATATCAAATTCATAAGTATTCTAGACTCGCAAACACGAACAAACCTTGAGGTCAGTTCTCCAGATTCAGGAGTAAAGACGTAGGCATCAATCTTACCCGAGAGACTGGAGCCGCTGAAGTCGAGCTCATAAGTCTCCGTCTTGTGCACGTTCACGGCAAACACAACCACACGTGCTTTACCGTAGTGCTTGCTGAGGGTGGGTTAGGTGGAGTTGATAGAAACATTATAAGTCTGATACTTCTTTTTAGATATAATTTTTTTTCATTATCCTCTTTGAAATTAACATACAAAAATACGATAACATTTTCAAAAAACCAACAGATTTGTGATAAAGGCGTTAATGTGAGAATCTTTTAGACCACAAAATCCTGGTCTCACCTACCTAGGCTTGACGCACTGCGCATAAACTCTGACGCCTTGATCGTCCCCAGAAACCGTCCATGTGACGTTGAAAACACCTCTGCCCACCAGATTGTGGTGCGTCCACATCATCCAGAAATCCTTTAATCAGTTAAATACATTTAATTATTTTTTCATTATTTATTTATAATCATTTTAATTACATTGCCATTTCAATAATCTGTTTTGTTTTTTTATAACCCATTTTAATTAGTTTGCAAGGCTGGGCACTAATCAAAATACAAGGTTCAAACCGGAAAAGGCTCGAAGGTCGTGAGGTTGACAAGAGCGTAATGGCCATTGAAAATGGTCTGTCTAATAACCTTCTTGACTCCTTTTGCAGCGCTGAATCCAAGTTTTTCCAAGTTACTGTGGTGTGGTGTTGTTAGTGTGTTCTGCTTGCTTGTGTTTTGTTATAAGGTGCCAGTTAAAGTTGATCAAAATTTTAAAAGCTGAAATGCTGAGGTAAAAAAGTTTAAACTTCTGTTCATAAGAAACTTTTTATTTTTATTTTAAAGATTCAAAAACCAAAAAACTAGGTTATAAATGATCTACTAGTCTTACAGAAAGCCTGAGACGAAGCGATCAGCTACACCCTTGGTTCCACTGCCATGGGCGGTGCTCGTTTCACTGATCCACCAAGGCTTGTCGCTGTTCTGCATGCCCTCCAGAGCTCCCCTGTGTCGAAGTGGCGTGCTTGAGAAGTGCTTTGGCATTTCAATTGGATTGAGTAAAGTTTGAGTGTGGAAGTGCTATAGAAATCTATTTGATTGATTGATTGATTGTTTGTGAAAGAACTTTTATCTGAGTCAAATTAATGGATCTAATTCATTATAACTTGAGGAATTTAAATGTTAAAAATAGTGATATATGCCCGAGTTAGACTTTAAAATTTTGATGAGAAAAAGTTTAAAATAAGTTGTTTGAAGAATGCATGATACCTTCAGTGCTACTTCTACTACTTATGCGGCCACTTTAATGCCACAAACCTGACTTTGTGGAAGAGTTTGTCCAGCTTGATAAAGTTCGATGGGTCTGTGTAGTTTTCCAGCTTAGCTGTTTTCCCGTCAAAGTAGTACCTCGAATTATATGTAAAACATTACCTTTTGGATAAAGTTTTGTATTTCTTTTTGCATTTAGACATTAAATGTTGATAAAAGTTGTTTATTAATTGCTTGAAGGTCTATAGAGCTATTTTAAAGATTATTGCAACAAACTGGTTAATGGTGTAGGCATCAAGATACTGCCCGGAAAGGTCAGCAACTCTGAAGAAATTATGAGAAATTAGCCATCAACAAATTGTATAAATCTTTTTTATACGTTTTTAAACCTTTACTAGTGCCTCTGATAACACAAAATGGTATAGAAAATCTCAAAACTTGTAGAACTTCATAACACTTTTTCATCTATTGCGTACCACCATAGATACATATTTATTGAAATCACTCGCTTTGCGATGTAGTCAACTCCATCCCAGCCCACATTCGGGCCCACCAGAAGACTGCTCTTAAAGTTGGGGTAGTGTCTGACTAGGTCGTACAAATTCTTTGTGTCATTTGCCACATGCTCCGTTGTCAGTTTGCTTGGTGAAGCCTGGTTTGGTTCTGTAGTGTGTAGGCCAAGATACAATATTTATTATGCGCCAGAGGCACCACTCACACAAAGTAGGGGGAGGCTGCACAAGACGCCTCGATTTTCAAACGTAGGCTCATAGCTCACTTGCATAAGAAATTATTTTCATTTATCTAGGCTTTCTAATTTTCTAATTTTCATTTCGACCATGAGGTGCTATAAAGCCGATGTAAAAGCTAATGAATAGTAACGATTTTTTAACAATTATAAAGTAAATAATTGGTTTATTAATTTTCAATAGTTCATATACAATATATACTCTATACAGTCTAAATAAAATAAATACTCTATATAGTCTTTATAAAATATATACTATATATAGTATATATAAAATATATAATATATATAATCTATGTAGAATATATACTCTATATAGTCTATATACTATATAGACTGTATAGAGTATAAAATATACAGACTTATGAACTTCTACAGTCTCATTCTAAATTTAATTTTAGGCAACTGTTCGTATTCCATTTTAGGCAACTATGACCATGCTACACATTTATGGTCATAACAGGCCAATTACTCAACTTTTAATTTTACAACTTGCACACAATAAAACTGTTTTGCATAATCTAATTACTAATAAAAAAATTGAAATTATATACTTTCGGAAGTTGAAAAAAAAGCAAAATTTTATCTCCCAATATTGAAACAATTCTTCTAGAAATCAGTTTTTCAAGTATTCTTATTGAATGAGACAACTTTAAAAAATGAAACCAACATACAAATGTGCATATAAGACGGATGCATAGATATGAAATAAAAATTTCGTTAATTTTCAAAGCGCATAACTGTCCACCTTTGGAACCGGTTCATTTTGAGCAATCTCTTCCTATACATCTCTCAATACCGCATCATATACACTAAGTATATGATAACTCATAGTTGGCTCCACAGGGGTTCGAGCAGGCAACCTTTGAGTTGCACGTCCGACGTCTCACCATCTGAGCCTCCTCACCGGGATACACTGAATTTTAAATAAAAAATAATACTTTAACAAATTTTATAATTATTTCCAATTTTAGTTTTAGTTTTTATTCAACTTCACACTTTTCAAACAGTTCCCAACAAGCACCTTTAAGCTCCCACTCCACCATTTGTTGCACTAACTAACACTAACAGTGATTAACATTAACACCCGAACTAACGTCCTAGCGCCCAGTCGATGTTGCTTCCATACCCCTTCTGCTTGCAGTGCTCGAAGATGCGGATGGCATCTGTCGGATTCCATGCTTCACCGTACCTTGAGTGAGGATTATCATAAAATTGTAATGAGATTGATTCTATTTTCACTAAAATAACAGACTTTTCAATGATTTAGTTAAAACAACCGGGGTTTAGGCTTTTAGTAATTAATAAAATGTATTTTATTGATAATGATCAAATTAGTAAGCTCGTTTATCGTTTGTAACCTTAATTCTTCATTGAGGACATACAGCAGACGGTTTTTTGTGCTCATCGTGAGTTCTACGATCTGGTCGAAGTGGGTCTCTAAAAAAGTGGAATGTTGCTGAACGATTGTTTACTCCTATTAGAATGTTTTTGATGGCAGTGTACGCCGAAATATGTGAAAATACATGCTCTGGAAAAGTCCTTTGGGTACAAGAAGGTAAGATAGAGATCCACCGAAACTCGGATCGGTTTCGGCCGAAACAAATTTTGTAATTTTGGCTCAATTTCGGTTTCAGCGAAATTGAGCTCATATTGGCCGAAAAACCGAAATTTTTATTTTTATTTAGTTTATCTGATATATCTGTGTATCCTCAATCGAACTCGAACTATTAAGTTTGGGTTCAATTCTCATCTCTATTAGATATCGTGGTTGATTGATTCATGGGTGACAAGACTAGTTGATCGAATTACATATACAAGCATCTGGAACAACAACAACCATTGTGTTGAAATTTAAGTTTATAGGCATATTCAATGATGATATTAAAAAAAAACTAGTCATCAATGCATAGAGAAAAATCATCCCCCATCACTATCATCTTCTTAGCAGTCAAATAGCTGTTTTTTTAGTCTGATCACCGATGACCACAACACAACAAAAAGAAAAACTGCAGCACCAAAAATAGCAGTCTTTGCAAAAACAAAAATGCAATCATAACATTGAATGGACGAAACAACCTTCAGCACCAGTACCAAGAGAATTGAAGGATGGCTGCAGCGAAAAAAGAAAAACAGATCACAGCAACTTCATTCTTTGCAAGATCCTCTTCGGCTCCTTCATTCTCACCTTCAACACCAGTACCAAAAGGATCCAGAAAGACGCTTTTGTAGGAATGAAGATGCTGTATTAGGAATGATGATTCTGTGGTTATGTTGAAGATGATGGTGATGTGGGTGAGGTTAGAAGTGAGGATTGGTTTATAAAATTATTAAGGTTATTTGATTTGATTAGATATATAAATATATTATTCAAGAATTTATTGAAAAGTGTTTTAGAAATTATAAAAAAACTTGACATTTTTTACATAAACTTTATTATTCAAATAGATTGTATTAGATAGTAATCAACCTTCTATATCATTTTTGTTTTTTCACCCTTGGCAAATAAGGTTTATGTTAGTGTAAACGTTTATACATTATTAATTTGAATAGATTTTCAATATTGTCACTCTAAATTTATTTAGATTTTTAAAAAAATATAAATTCACTATTCTTCTTTGCCATATCTAAATATTGGGGACTTAGGCTTGTGTGATATTTAATTATAAATACACTGCTCTCTTCATTGGTTTAGTAAAACTTACATGAAAACGTTCTCTTAATTTTGTTACCATTCTTCATGAAAAAAAGGATTTAGTTTTTTTATTGAGAACTTTCAGAAACAAAACCAACACCTGGTAAAAGATGGTATATAACTTATAATATAAGGCAGCAAAAATTTTGTTTTATTGAAATGATTTTATTCAATGTTATTTCAATCATATAATAATGAAGTTTAAAACAAATAAAATAATTCACCTTCACTCAATATGGAAGAAATAGTGAATTCTTTGTTGAGCAAAAAGAGAGTGAAAAATTTTTGGTTGACTTTGAAGCTGGGTTCTGGTATAGGACAGTGGACAGGTTCTAAAAAAGATACTATAGGAAAAAATAAAAGATTATCAAAAATTGGAGAAACAGAGTGGAAACACAACGTGGACAAACAACAAAGAAGAAAGGATGGAAACTAGAGTGAAACAGCGAAAAAAAAAACTAACGATGATCAGCAACATACACTCCACAACAAAGGTCAAGCAGCTGGTTAGGGGATATTTCCCCTGCCTCATAGCTATCCCATGCTAACCATAGTTTCTCTCCAATGAGACGAGTCGTGTGGGTCTGAAGTCTTGAAAGTTTCCCTTCCCTCATTAATTGGCAGTCATCAGATAAAGAAGAGGATTCGTCGTACAATAATGAAACTAATAAATAAAAAGAAAGATTAGATTTTCCGGCTTTTCGAATAATTCGAGCATGCCAGCCTTCAAGGTCATTATTGGTACGAACACATCGGCGATAAGCCGATATGTTCTCTACCGACCAGAGGCTGCTGCTAAGCCAATAATTATAAATATAAGAAAAATACGTTTGAAGTAAAGGAGTTTCTGCGCTTTGGCGCAGTTCTAAAAAAGAGGAGAGGATCTTATCGGCAGGAAGTAAAGAAAGAGCGAAAGTTTTTCGCAACAAAGAACGAGTTTCAGCTTGGTGATGATAATCAGAAATGAGACCATGTTTTTGGACATTCCTCCACAAAGCCTGACTAAAATGGGAAGTTCAACCCTTCAAGAGTGCGTTAGGAAAAACCTGTCGCAGAGCAAGCCAGATCGCAGCTTCAAAGTCTAACACAAACGTATTTACTCTCCTCTGGGTCAGCAAGGAATTCACTTTTTCTAAAACCTGAAAAAAAATTATGCTTTTAGTTAGATCTAAATGTATATATACATATATAACTCTAAGTGACTATTTATACAAATATTATCAGCATTAAAATATATAATGTTAAGATTAATGTAGTCTTTTCCATTCAGAATGTTTATATTTACAATGACCGTATCTATTTTTAAACGACGTGTGCAAATAATTTTTATGTGAATAATTTTAATTTTAATGTGAACAGATTTGACATTACTGAGTAGAATTATTATTAATTACTCAAAAAATTATTCATAAAAGAAGTAAAGAAGCCTTATTTATTGTTCATTTTACGATATATCTCGCCTCAGATAGTTTGCCGAAATATATATCGTGAACTATCATATAACTTTTTAAAAAAATGTAAAAAAAGAAGTAAAAGAAGCCTCAGTTATTGTTCATTTTACGATATATCTCGCCTCGGATAGTTTGCCGAAATCTAAATTAATATGGCCGCTTTTTGTTATTGTTAGAAACCAACAATCAGCTGATTCAAGAAATAAATAAACATTGCCATCAGCTGTTTTTATATTGCTATGTCTATGCTTCCGAGTACGCACTCCATAGTATCCCGTTTATAACATAAACATATATTTTTTATATAAATTATACATTTACATATTATGGCATACTTTGAAATTTATTTAATTTTTGTTTTGAAAAGAATTATAGTTTTTATTTCAGTTTCGTTTTTGAAATAATTTTAGTTTTTATTTTCGTTTTGAAAATAAATTTAGTTTTTATTTTCGTTTTCGTGGAACGATTGTTCAGAATTTTCGTTTTCATTTTCGTTATCGTTACGAAAATAACACTGCTTCCATGCATGATATTGATATCAAATAACCTACCTGAAATCGCTGGCCCAAACATTTCATAAGAGCTCCATAAAATTCACAACTTGCACTGAGTATATTTCTCAAAGGCTTTGACATGGAGGGATTGGTTTGAATGTGTCGTAGCAGTTATATAACTGTCTAATGAAAATAAAACTTTAGACGAGATCTCTTTGATCAGTCTTCCTTGCAAACACCTGTTCCCTATGTCTCCTGTCTCAAGATTTTTATTTCTCAGAAAAGCAGGCTTTCATAAACTTTTAAAACTCTGCTGTTTCATTTTTGGTTTAACAAAAATTTTAAGTAAAATTCAAGTTAGTTTTTGTTGATGAATTTGAGAAAAAAAGGTCGCTTTCATAGATTCACTTAGTCTATGTAGTCATAAACGATAAAATATTTAATTTTAAAAATTGATTCAAATCTTTAAAGCCGTAATATGGAACTTATGGTTGAATCAGAAGAAAGTTTTCAACGATCTGAAGATAAAAAAGTTATTGAATTTGAAAACGAAAAAAATGAAATTGTTGAAAGACTAAGCGAAGAAAAACATGGCGTCGGTTGTAAAATAATTAACTCGTCGAGCGATGGCTCTGCTGATTATAAATCTAAATTAAACAACGGCTCAGTCAGTGACTGCGATCGAAAAAAGCGAACTGAAGAAAATTCAGAGAATGTTGAGGTAGCCTATTGTTTCATGCATATGCATTCTCTTTGCATGGAAGAGCATAAGATCTTTCATGCAAAGAGAATGCATAAATAGTATAATTAATTTGGCTGCCAATTTGCTAAAGTTTTTAATAGTTGAGTTTACTTTTATTATTTTCAGAATAAAACACAAGAAGTTACCTTAGAAAAAGATGAGGATAGCTTGGAAAACTCTAAAAATTTAACTCTTCCTTCTTCGAATAACGACGTCATAAAGACCAATCATGAGAATCACATAGACAAGCAATTATCTAGAAAAGAAGGGAATAACAAAAGGGATGAAGTTGCAGATGATGAAGCTAAAAATGAAGAAATTACAATGGCGGTAGATGATAATGATGCTGATGGAGATGATAATGATAGGCATGAAGAGGCCGCTATGGAGGAAGAAGCAAGCAAGGAATATGACATTGAAGCGAAAAGTGAATCTAAAAAAACAAGTATGTATGTATGAAACAGTTTCAATATTGGATTTTTTAATTTGAAAATTTTCACTTCAGATGTGGAGAGAAATAAAAGAGAGGAAAGGGAAGATGACTTGAAGTTGTTTGACGACACGGATCTGCCATTGACAGGAAGCAAACGAGACGGGAGAGGGAAGAAGAAGAAGAAGGAGGAGGAGGAGGAGGGGGAGAATGTGGTGGACAGCTGGGAGAGGGTGGGCAAGATCTCAGGCAAGATTTTTGACGAGGAAGATGAGGACGACGCATACGACTACCACAACCACTACGACTACGAGGGTGATGATAATGATGAGTACACGTCGTTCAAGCAAGCCTCCCTCGCGAGGAAGGGGGAGGAGCGATTGTGGGGTGACGTCGCGAAGAAGAGCAAGACGGATGCGCTCACTCGCAAGTTCATCAAGAGTCCCCTCGGTGAGACTAAGTAGGCATTGCTGTTGCTCTTGTCCTTATTGAACGCTTGCTCCAGTGTGGGCATGCCATCGTGGACATTCTCTCTCCAATCCGTCTCGATCCATCCCGCTCTGAGTCGTTCTGTGGGCAGAGTATGTGCTCGTGTTGAAAGCCTCACACTATGCATTGACCGTCTCTTGCCAATGAAGTCATTTTCTAAACTGTTTAGAATGCGTTGGCTAAATGCTGACAAGCGAGAGTTGTGAAACTGAGCTTCAAAGTCAGGAGTTTACTTTTCGTCTCCGTCTTGAATTGACCTCCTCGAGGAAGCCAATCAGACACTGCGCATTATACACGGGATTTTGAACGTTTGGCAAACAGAGCAATTGAGGCAATCAGAGGCCTGCATAGAGCTCGTCAATATTGTGTTTCACCTTCTCCACAATAAGCCATTAATAGTTTGATGAACAATTAAAACAATATAAATAATAATAATATAAATAATAACAATTTAAATAATAACAATTTAAATAATAACAATATAAATAATAACAATATAAATAATAATAATATAAATAATAACAATTTAAATAATAACAATTTAAATAATAACAATATAAATAATAACAATTTAAATAATAACAATTTAAATAATAACAATTTAAATAATAACAATATAAATAATAACAATATAAATAATAACAATATAAATAATAACAATATAAATAATAACAATATAAATAATTATGTTTTGTTTGATCGTCAGCAGCCTCCGAGAAGAAGAAGGCAGGCGAAGGGAGCAAGACAGGCAGCAGGACAGGCAAGGCGACAAAGAGCAAGACACAACTGCAGCGGAAGGAGGTGTGGTTGCGAGGGTGGGAGAGGAAGCTACGGGGGGTGGAGAACGAGTTGGAGGGCAGGGTGGCGTGGGTGCGCAGGAGCGAGGGCCGCATCATGCGACAGGAACGCAGGCTGCAGGAGCAGGAGGCGCTGCTGCTCTACCGAGAACAACTGCTCTTGAGTGTGGTGCCCCTCGACAATGACGAGGGCGTCAGGAAGGTCTTGGAGGCGGGCATGCAGCAGTTGAGGCTCTATGCGGAGTGGATCGACGAGCAGAAGTTGCTGTGCGAGGGGGGGAAGGTTGTGCAGGAAGCGGTGTCGGAAGGGGGACGAGACGCACAGACAGAGGGTTTGGAGGAGGGGCGGGGCCTTCAGGGGGAGAGGGGCGCACAAGCGGTCTCTCCCAAAGCCGTTGACACTCTGCCTTTTAATGCTGTTGATGATGCAAAGTGAAGTTGTTTCAGAGCCTAGGAATCGTGCCCAGAAGTACATCTTTAAGTGTCCAAGTAACAATAAGAACATTTTCATTATTTTTGTTATGTTTATATCATTATTGTTGTTCACGTAGCTATGGAATTGTTTTAATTTATTTCACAATCATGGCAAACACTTTTGATAAATCATTGCATCTTCTACACAACCACCACCCACTCCCCACCCTCCCATGATCATTGCATCTTCTACACCACCACCCCCTTCCCCCCATGATCATCTGCATCTTGGTAAATCATTGCATCTTTTAAACCCCTGCAAGCATTTGCAGCACCACATCCACTTACAAATCTTCTCCTCCAATCATGGACTTGCACGCACAAATTTGATTCACTCTTCAGTTCCTATCACGTTTCTTGTGTATATAAGAGCACAACGACGCACTTGTCATTACAGGAATCATTGCGTTTGGCGCCTGTGTAAATACGTAACTGTCTAACTATTTCAGTAATAATTATATTTAGTATTTTTATTTCAAGAACTGGAAGTAAATGATTTGTTTGAATTAGACAGTCTCTGACCCACAACTCCACTAAATCAATCAGTTTCCAAACTTGCTTCGGAAGTTCTTCTGTCCAAATGCCAGCTCCTTTGTCTGAAAATAGATACCTTGTCTTCCTGTGTCTTCACAGTCTGTTCTCTTTCTGCGTCTTCACAGTCTGTTGTCTTCATGCGTCTTCACAGTCTGTTCTCTTCCTGTGTCTTCACAGTCTGTTGTTTTCCTGTGTTTTCACAGTCTGTTGTCTTCTTGTGTCATCACAGTCTGTTGTCTTCCTGTGTCTTCACAGTCTGTTCTCTTCCTGTGTCTTCACAGTCTGTTCTCTTCCTGTGTCTTCACAGTCTGTTGGTTTCCTGTGTTTTCACAGTCTGTTGTCTTCTTGTGTCTTCACAGTCTGTTCTCTTGCGTCTTCACAGTCTGTTGTCTTCTTGTGTCTTCACAGTCTGTTGTCTTCCTGTGTCTTCACAGTCTGTTCTCTTCCTGTGTCTTCACAGTCTGTTGGTTTCCTGTGTTTTCACAGTCTGTTGTCTTCTTGTGTCTTCACAGTCTGTTGTCTTCTTGTGTCTTCCTGTGTCTTCACAGTCTGTTCTCTTGCGTCTTCACAGTCTGTTGTCTTCTTGTGTCTTCACAGTCTGTTGTCTTCCTGCGTTGTGTTCCCGGCAGATAACGGCGTCGATTATTTCATGATTTTTTTTCATAAGCTTAAACATATAAAAAATTTTATAGTTGTTTTAACATGAAAAAAGTTCAATATAAAACCATTATTGTAGCGTAATATTTTTTAATTTAAATGAAGTATGATGTTAGTTGAACCGTTTTACTTTTCATCATAAATTTACATTATAAAATTGTCAATTTGTAGCTTCTTTTCAAAGAAATAAATCATTTTATTTTTGTATACCCAAAGTTTTTTTGATAAATAAGTAAAAAGAAGGAAGTTTATACATAATATCATAGTATTACTATGACATCAAAGGAAGATTCAGATCTTGCCAAAGGTCTCAATTCCATTTTTAATTTATAGTTTCACACGTTAAATAAATATACTTTATTATTTTATCAATATTTAAAGGTTAAATAATTCTTTTCGTGTTGAATAGAAGATGAGCTAATTGGTCAAGTGATAATGAATATTCGCCATCAAAAACACATGGCCATTCCTGATCACACCACAGCCATAGCTCTTTCCCTGAAAGAAGCAGAAGACAGAAAATCTCCGAACAAATCAAAAATTTACCCCACTGCGGTTGAGGTGCTCAAGGAGGGAAGTGAGCAAACGACGAGGAACCAGGCGAGATCGACGCTCTTCCAAGAGCCGCGGAAGGTGAAGGCGTTGTACGACTTTGAGGCCGCAGAAGACAATGAGATCACCTTCAAGGCGGGCGAGCTGGTGCAAGTGCTCGATGATGGGTTGGTGTTTGCATGATCATAATAGCAATTGTAATAATGCGGAAATGTCTAACGATCTGGAAAAGTTTGCTTAGAATGAGAATACTGTAAGTAAGTAAATAACTAACTATAATTTCAAGCAAACACATAAAGACAATCTCTCATTTTAATTTTTTAAATTAATTACTTTTACAATGTTATCTCAAATGTCTTGATGGGCGTGTCAGGGTCACGCTTGAAGGTGAAATTATAGTTGCAGGCTGGATTATTTAGGAAGTGTCTTACTTATTTCCACCCAATCTTCTTACTACAGTTCTATTTATAGGTCATACAAATGTGGACTGTTGGCCTCTTCCTAATAATAAAATATATATTAGAGCTGTGCTATAATCTACGTTTACTTTCGATTAACGCGTTAATCAATAAACGACCGTTAAAATTTTTAACGCATTTAAAAATTTTAATGCACTTAAAATGATCCAAATTGAACTGTTTTTTGCTGTTTTCTCAGCAAATGAACTAAAACACTACCAGTTTGCTGTCAACAAACGAATGGCAAAATGGAATTTCATGTGGCAATTCTTGACCATTGGATATTCTGATAATTCATTCTCTGCTCCAATTCGGGAAGACATTTGTGTGTGAAACGAATGACATAAGCTGCATCATCTTCTGAAGTGCATATTTCTTGTGTCAAGTGACAAAGTGCAAGTAACAATATTGAAAATTTCAAGTATTTTTACCCCCCCCCTAGAACTTCTGTTGCAAATCTTCAGGAAATTTAAAGTTTTTTGGTGAAATCAAATTTTCCCATTCGTTTGACAGTAGTGTTTGTGTTCACTTACTGACAATGAAACCAAAGCAACAAAAAAACACTTCAATTTGGATAAGTTTAAAGGCTTTAAAATTTTTCAAAGCGTTACTTTTTTTTAATGCGTTAAAAGTTTCAACTGTCGTTAATTAATTAACGCGTAAATCGAAAGTTAACGTAGATTAAGGCACAGCTCTAATATATATATATGTTCTTTTAGAACCAATCAAATCTGAAAACGCACCCAGTGACGCGAACTGGTGGAGGGGCTCGACGTGGAGGGGCGAAGGACTCTTCCCCGCCAACTTCGTCACCTCCGACCTCTCCGCGCCAGTTGAGCCGGAAGTCGGTTAGTGATTCAATTAATTACTCAGCTATCTAATCTCTCGGGAGTCCCTTAGAGATGTAGTCATCAACATCGTCATCATCATCGTCATCATCATCGTCATCAACATCATCATCAACATCATCATCATAATCATCATCACAATCATCATCATCATCATCATCATCATCATCATCATCATCATCATCATCATCATCATCATCATCATCATCATCATCATCATAGAGATATCTGTTGTCACAACCTACCACCTCTTGCAACTTCCAAATCACCTGCAAGCACCACCACCACTTCAACAACACCACCACCACCACTTCAACAACACCAGTGAAGACCAAGAAGTCAGTGTCGTTTGACAACGAGGTCTTGGTGGTGGAGGCTGCCCCAGTCCTGGAGATTGACGAGGTTTGCCAGGGTGGATGCTGTGGTTGCCAGGGTGGATGCTGTGGTTGCCAGGGTGGATGCTGTGGTTGCCAGGGTGGTTGCTGTGGTTGCCAGGGTGGATGCTGTGGTTGTCAGGGTGGTTGCTGTGGTTGCCAGGGTGGATGCTGTGGTTGTCAGGGTGGTTGCTGTGGTTGCCAGGGTGGATGCTGTGGTTGTCAGGGTGGTTGCTGTGGTTGCCAGGGTGGATGCTGTGGTTGCCAGGGTGGATGCTGTGGTTGCCAGGGTGGATGCTGTGGTTGCCAGGGGTGAAGTTCATTTGTGGTAGTATCTAAACTAATTATAATCCCGTCATTTCGAGTATTTGATATTAATTTTTTACATTATTTTGTTTTAATTTCATTATTATTCTTAAATAGGCTAAAATCGACGAAACGCTGGAGCTGCTTCAGAATGTGGACCCGACAGCGGAGGCAGACGCAGCCCATCTCCTCCAGTCAGAAGGCACGTCTTCAGCACTGCCGCTCCATAAAACTCCATGTATAAGCCGCGCTTATTATTTGCAAACTTCGCCTTTGAAAGCTGGTGCGTCTTATACATGGAGTTTGCGGTGCATGAAACAATTTTAAACCTCCTCACTCTCGGCTGCAGAGCAGTGCAGACTGATGGCGCCCCTGATCGACCAAGGCCTCGAGGCTGTCGACAGGTGAGTCTTTGTTGTGACCTTCATCTTCCTTTTCCATCTTCTTGCTTCCACCATGACCACTCTTCCGCTCCATCTCTCTGATTCATTTTCGATCTTTTTCAACATTATTCAAGATAACTTCCACTCTTTCGCTACGGCCGCAGACACCACCTCACTCTGATGGACATCAACACCCGTCTCAGTGAGGCCTTCCAGATGTACACCTCCCTCATGACCTCCAGCCACATGCCACCACCACCACCTTCCACCACCACCCACCCCTCCTCCAACCCTCCCTTCATCCAAGCCTACAACTCCAACTTCCACAACGTATGGTTTTCTGAATCATTTTCAATGCTGCTTGCTTTCTATAATATGACATTTTTAACTTCATAATCACCACCCCCCTCTAACCCCTCTCAACCCTTCTTCCCTCCTCCACCCCCCTCTAACCCCTCTCAACCCTTCTTCCCTCCTCCACCCCCCTCTAACCCCTCTCAACCCTTCTTCCCTCCTCCACCCCCCTCTAACCCCTCTCAACCCTTCTTCCCTCCTCCACCCCCCTCTAACCCCTCTCAACCCTTCTTCCCTTCTCCACCCCCCTCTAACCCCTCTCAACCCTTCTTCCCTCCTCCACCCCCCTCTAACCCCTCTCAACCCTCCTTCCTTCCTCTACCCCCCTCTTACCCCTCTCAACCCTCCTTCCTTCCTCCACCCCCCTCTGACCCCTCTCCACCCTCCTTCCTTCCTCCACCCCCCTCTAACCCCTCTCCACCCTCCTTTCTTCCTTCCTTCAACCACCTCAGGGTGACTACCAACAGTTCATGCCCTCATACCAACTGCCCGCCTACGCCATCCCCCAACAACAACAACAACAACAACAAATTGATTCTGCAACAACACTCATGGCTAATACAACTATATCCGACCAGGAAACTGCATACCAACAACAACAACATCAACTACAGCATCAACAACAACAAATGCAACAACAACAACTGCACCAACAACAACCCTTCAACCAGGCATACATGAATGCACAGATGACAGAGAATTTGCTTTAAATAGAGGTTGAGAAAATCGAAAAAGAATCTTCAAAAAATTAATCGAAAGGAATCGAGTCTGATCGAAAAATAAATCGAATATTCAGATTCAGCAGACTCCTGTTTCATGATTTCTTGTTTTAAAGAGTTAAACATTTTATTTCCCATTTATTTATAATTAAATTGCATTTATTATTTATTTTTAAATTCCTGTAAAAAACTTTCCATTTTGTTGTTTCATTAAATGGTCACAAGCTGCTCCGATGGATGGCAGCATCTCAGAGACTCCACCAACGACGTTCCTGTGTCGTCGACTGCAGGTGGGCAGTCACTTCCCAAAGCCAACAAGCTGCTTCCTCCTCTTCACTGGTCTCATCTGCTGCTGCTGGGGCTACTGGGATGTACCTTTTTTTTATTTAGCTCATATCTCTTTAAGCCCTTTGAATTTCTGTTAGGGTTGAATGAGTGAAGATGAATAAGGAAAGAACTTAATCCCTCAGTGGGATGGTTTCCAAAAAAAGAAACAAGATCTCTCACGCAAAACCCTTAATATTTCATTTTCAGTGCCTTTGACCAAGTTCAAACTGCAAAGTCGTTCATCATCAGACTTGCATAACTTGATTTTGTCGCTCAATAAGGTTCGTTTCATAGCTATAAAATACCTTTTAAGGCAGTAATTTTTGTGTGAAAACCTAAAAAGTTCAACTTCAGGCCCTTCCTCACAAATATTTGTAAACACAATTGCACTAAAACTTACCGAAGTGATGAAATTCGCTCCCGAAGTAACGTGTTTTTGCATTGCAACCTCCATGAATCATTTATTTTCACCACAGGTAATATTACCTACTAAAGAAATGTAAGCCCCGTAAACAGAAGTTAAAACAAAATGACGCGAGTTCGCTTTGACAAAAGAATTTTGCAAACAACTTACAAAATGTGTATAAACAACCGTCAGACACCCATCACAATCCAACACACAAACATTCAGCCACAGTCTCTGTTGGTACGGAACAACCACAAAAAATATCAATTCGGATGAGGCAGGAAGTGGCACTGACGATGGACTCCTGTGTCTTGATGGGTGGTGATCGATAATCCACTTGCGGGTTCAATAATGATTAGTCCACTTTCTAATTTACATATGATAAGTGTAAAGATTTAAAAGTGTAGTTAAGGTCTAGTGGTGCTCTATTTTTCTCAGAATTTGTGACATGTTAGTGTTATTTTGGTTGGATATCTATGTTCTGTGTTGATCTATGAAATGTTACGTGAGATAAAGACCCGATGGCCATCCAGAGAAATCATCATTGTCCTATGGCATATTGAAAAACCCATTACTCTTCCCCCACCAAAAACTCATCGATTTTCGAAAAATTGCGAGACCCTTCGAATTGGTCCTCCTGGTTGCGCCACTGTATATATATAATAATAATATATATGTAATTCATTTATTTTTACATATATGTATGAATATGCATATGATTATATGTGCATAAAAATAGTTTGTTTAAAAAACAACTATTATAGAGGGCAAAAGACATACGCGCTTTTAACTAAAGATATATTCTGTCTCTGACTATTCAGGGTCTTCGACTCCTTCATGAAATTGAAAGTAACACAAAGTTTGTTCGTCCTTCTTGCTTTCAAAATTTTTGTTTTTATGTTTAATTATTTAAATTGTTTGAAACTATTTAACAAATTTAAATAAAAGAAGCACAAAAAGCACTAAATGCAAGTTTCGATTTCATTAAATTCATCAATTTTGCCCGCTTTCTTTCCTTATCTGCGCATTCCTAAAACTGAAAATGCGTGAATTATTTTCAATTTAGTTTCGGATTTTGCTTTAATAAAGTATAATTGTTAAATAAAATAAAATAAATTTCATTTGAAGGCTGCTTTTTGTTATGCAGACAGAGCACATTTCGAAAGTAAAAGTAATGTAAGAAACAATTGTGTGCTATTCCGAGTTCAAAGTGATACAAACATTTTTTTAACCAAGTGAAACCGAAGTTTTTCGAGGTGAGTCGCGATTGCAAGGTTATAAATACGATTTGTGGAAGCGCTTCCCCAAGTCTGTCTTTCTGCAAACAACATACCGAAGATTTTTTCATTGCGGAGTTTGCAGCATTTTGAACGTTTTGCAAACTAGTCGTTTCGAAAAAAATTTTAAGCTAAAAAACTTTTTTCAACGCCTCTGAAATGCCTTTCTGATGTGTGTGCTCTCTGGCAAGTTTTGCAAAGTGCATTGCCATTTATTAGAAATCAGAAAACAGTAAAGAAATAGCACAAACTAAAAACTTGAATCTAGGACTCAACATACTTTTCACATATTTATGAAGCAGGAAAGCAGTGAAGAAGAAGAAAAGTAGTAGAATGTCATTGAACGGAGTTGAGATGCTGAGGGAGGAGGAGATCAAGATAGAGAATGTCGATGCGGACAGCTGCCACGGCGTTGGGTGGAGCGGCAGCAAGCAGCACTCACCTGCGCTGAGTGGCTCGAGCTACCTGCTGGGTGAGTGCCACACCGAGGAAGACGTCAACAACTACGACTCCCACTACGAGGCCAACTACAACAGTGGCAACAGCTTTAAGAACCACACAGATAATAGCGACAACAACACCCACAACAAAGCATACAGACACAACCGTATCTTCCTGAGGCCGTGGCTGGAGAAGATGTTGAGGGAGGGCTGCATCAGTGGTCTCGAGTGGGTTGACGAAGGTGTGCCACACTTGCACTTGCATTGATTTGTTCATTTAATCATTAATCGAGTCTATTTAATCATTAATTGAGTCTATTTAATCATTAATCGAGTCTATTTAATCATTAATCGAGTCTATTTAATCATTAATCGAGTCTATTTAAGCAATAATCGAGTCTATTTAATCATTAATCGAGTCTATTTAATCATTAATTGAGTCTATTTAATCATTAATCGAGTCTATTTAATCATTAATCGAGTCTATTTAATCATTAATCGAGTCTATTTAATCATTAATCGAGTCTATTTAAGCAATAATCGAGTCTATTTAATCATTAATTGAGTCTATTTAATCATTAATCGAGTCTATTTAATCATTAATCGAGTCTATTTAATCATTCATCGAGTCTATTTAATCATTAATCGAGTCTGTTTAATCATTAATTGAGTTTATTTAATCATTAATCGAGTCTATTTAATCATTAATCGAGTCTATTTAATCATTAATCGAGTCTATTTAATCATTAATCGAGTCTATTTAATCATTCATCGAGTCTATTTAATCATTCATCGAGTCTATTTAATCATTCATCGAGTCTATTTAATCATTAATCGAGTCTATTTAATCATTAATCGAGTCTATTTAGGCATTAATGAATGACTTATTTATTCCTATTTAAAATGAGCACCCATCTAATTTCTACATACTGATTGTCCACTGCGACCACTACTCCTATGAATCCACTCACACCACCCACACACATGCATCCACCCTCACCTCGAACCACATGCACACATGCATCCACCCTCACCTCGAACCACATGCACACATGCATCCACCCTCACCTCCAACCACATGCACACATGCATCCACCCTCACCTCCACACCACATGCACCCATGCATCAACCCTCACCTCCAACCACATGCACACATGCATCAACCCTCACCTCCAACCACATGCACACATGCATCCACCCTCACCTCCAACCACATGCATCCACCCTCACCTCCAACCACATGCATCCACCCTCACCTCCAACCACATGCATCCACCCTCACCTCCAACCACATGCATCCACCCTCACCTCCAACCATATGCATCCACCCTCACCTCCAACCACATGCATCCACCCTCACCTCCAACCACATGCACACATCCATCCACCCCCACCTCCAACCACATGCACACATCTCAGACAAGACGATGTTCAAGGTGCCATGGAAGCACCGCAGCAAGAAGGACTGGTCCCAGGAACACTCCAGTGTCTTCTTGGTACTATCATCATCATCATCATCCTTGTCTTCATCATCATCATCCTTGTCATCATCATCATCATCCTTGTCATCATCATCATCATCCTTGTCATCATCATCATCATCATCATCATTACCATCGTCATCTCTTTTCCATGACCATCATCTCTTTCTCATATAACTCCAGTGTGACTAACAAACTTCTGCAACTGCCGTCGTGGCAGGGAGATGCGAGCATGGAAGCCTCACTCGTCCGTGCATGGAAGCCTCACTCGTCCATGCATGGAAGCCTCACTCGTCCATGCATGGAAGTCTCACTCGTCCATGCATGGAAGCCTCACTCGTCCATGCATGGAAGCCTCACTCGTCCGTGCATGGAAGCCTCACTCGTCCATGCATGGAAGCCTCACTCGTCCATGCATGGAAGCCTCACTCGTCCATGCATGGAAGCCTCACCTGTCGATGCATGGAAGCCTCACTCGTCCATGCATGGAAGCCTCACTCGTCCATGCATGGAAGCCTCACTCGTCCATGCATGGAAGCCTCACTCGTCCATGCATGGAAGCCTCACTCGTCCATGCATGGAAGTCTCACTCGTCCATGCATGGAAGTCTCACTCGTCCATGCATGGAAGCCTCACTCGTCCGTGCATGGAAGCCTCACTCGTCCATGCATGGAAGCCTCACTCGTCCATGCATGGAAGCCTCACTCGTCCATGCATGGAAGCCTCACTCGTCCATGCATGCAAGCCTCACTCGTCCATGCATGCAAGCCTCACTCGTCCATGCATGCAAGCCTCACTCGTCCATGCATGGAAGCCTCACTCGTCCATGCATGGAAGTCTCACTCGTCCATGCATGGAAGCCTCACTCGTCCATGCATGGAAGTCTCACTCGTCCATGCATGGAAGCCTCACTCGTCCATGCATGGAAGCCTCACTCGTCCATGCATGGAAGCCTCACTCGTCCATGCATGCAAGCCTCACTCGTCCATGCATGGAAGCCTCACTCGTCCATGCATGCAAGCCTCACTCGTCCATGCATGGAAGCCTCACTCGTCCATGCATGCAAGCCTCACTCGTCCATGCATGGAAGCCTCACTCGTCCATGCATGGAAGCCTCACTCGTCCATGCATGGAAGTCTCACTCGTCCATGCATGGAAGCCTCACTCGTCCATGCATGGAAGCCTCACTCGTCCATGCATGGAAGCCTCACTCGTCCATGCATGGAAGCCTCACTCGTCCATGCATGGAAGCCTCACTCGTCCATGCATGCAAGCCTCACTCGTCCATGCATGGAAGCCTCACTCGTCCATGCATGGAAGTCTCACTCGTCCATGCATGGAAGCCTCACTCGTCCATGCATGGAAGCCTCACTCGTCCATGCATGGAAGCCTCACTCGTCCATGCATGGAAGCCTCACTCGTCCATGCATGGAAGTCTCACTCGTCCATGCATGGAAGTCTCACTCGTCCATGCATGGAAGCCTCACTCGTCCATGCATGGAAGCCTCACTCGTCCATGCATGGAAGCCTCACTCGTCCATGCATGCAAGCCTCACTCGTCCATGCATGGAAGCCTCACTCGTCCATGCATGGAAGTCTCACTCGTCCATGCATGGAAGTCTCACTCGTCCATGCATGGAAGCCTCACTCGTCCATGCATGGAAGCCTCACTCGTCCATGCATGGAAGCCTCACTCGTCCATGCATGCAAGCCTCACTCGTCCATGCATGGAAGCCTCACTCGTCCATGCATGGAAGTCTCACTCGTCCATGCATGGAAGCCTCACTCGTCCATGCATGGAAGCCTCACTCGTCCATGCATGGAAGCCTCACTCGTCCATGCATGCAAGCCTCACTCGTCCATGCATGGAAGCCTCACTCGTCCATGCATGCAAGCCTCACTCGTCCATGCATGGAAGTCTCACTCGTCCATGCATGGAAGCCTCACTCGTCCATGCATGGAAGCCTCACTCGTCCATGCATGGAAGCCTCACTCGTCCATGCATGGAAGCCTCACTCGTCCATGCATGGAAGCCTCACTCGTCCATGCATGGAAGTCTCACTCGTCCATGCATGGAAGCCTCACTCGTCCATGCATGGAAGCCTCACTCGTCCATGCATGGAAGCCTCACTCGTCCATGCATGGAAGTCTCACTCGTCCATGCATGCAAGCCTCACTCGTCCATGCATGGAAGCCTCACTCGTCCATGCATGCAAGCCTCACTCGTCCATGCATGGAAGCCTCACTCGTCCATGCATGGAAGTCTCACTCGTCCATGCATCATTTGTTTTCATAACTTTCGTATTTAACTCAAACACAACAGAACATTTGTTCTATCTTCAGCTCTTGGCATCAGTGCATGCTGTTTTTAGGCAACAGTTTGGCTGGCAAGTCCCAGGCCAAGATGACCATCATAAGCGTGCATTACATGGCATGAATATTAACATTGAGGCAGCCTCGTGGCACTTGTCGAATGAATGCATTGTTGATTCGCTTATAAATGCGCCTCTATGGGATGCCTCTATGGGACGGCTCATAGAGCTGTGTCCCTTGATGAATTCTATTCTTTTTGGAGGTGAAATATATGAAAAATTACTAAACCAAGAAGCACCTATTCCAATTCATATTTTTTCATTAATTCTCATCCACTCATCCATCCATCCACTCATCCATCCATCCACTCATCCATCCATCCACTCATCCATCCACCCACCCATCCACACACCCACTCACCCATCCTTCTATCCACCCATGCACCCTCCTCCTGCCTCTCCCTCACAGGAGTGGGCGAGGAACACAGGCAAACACACGCACACCTCACCAAGCCCCAACTACGCCCAACTCAAAACACGTCTCAGATGCGCCTTCAATAAGGTGCTTATGCTGCTGATGATGATGCTGCTGCTGATGATGCTGCTGCTGCTGATGATGATGATGGTGATGAGGGTGATGATGATCACGTTGATAGGTATGGTTGTGATGATGATGATCACCTCGCAGGCGCCTGACATAGAGGAGATGAAGGAGTACCACTCCACCAACGTTGAAGATCCCTACAAGGTGTACCGCTTCAAGGACAAGAGAGGTGGTGCAGTAGTACTAGTAGTAGTAGTAGTAGTAGTAGTAGTAGTAGTAGTAGTAGTAGTAGTAGTAGTAGTAGTAGTAGTAGTAGTAGTAGTAGTAGTAGTAGTAGTAGTAGCAGTATAGTAGTAGTAGTAGCAGTATAGTAGTAGTAGTAGTAGTAGTAGTAGTAGTAGTAGTAGTAGTAGTAGTAGTAGTAGTAGTATATGTTCATTTCAGAAAACACAGGCAAGTGCATCAAGGCTTGCAAGCTGCAAGAGGTTCCTGGCATGCTGGTCAAGAGCACTCAGCGCTACAACTACTACAACAACAACAATAGCCTCAACAACAACAACAAAAATAACCTCATCAACAACCACTCCAATAGCCTCAACAACAACAACTACAACAACAAAAACAACAACCTCAACAACGACAACAACAACCTCAACAACGACAACAACAACCTCAACAACGACAACAACACATCAGACTCTGATGAAGAGCAAGACTCAATACCTTTTATGAAGGATAACTTCAACAACAACATCAACAACAGTAAATACAACAATAACAAAAGCACCATGGACAACTACAACAGCAACACCATGAACAACTACAAAAAGACCATCAACAACTACGACAACACTATCAACACCAACATCAACACCAACAACAACAATTGTGACTTTCACGAAAGCCACAAGTGCACTTGGAAAAGTGAATTTTTATTTTAAAGAATTTTTTACTTTTATTAATCATTATCACTACCATAATTAATCACCATCATCAAAATCATTATCAACATCATCATCATCATCATCAACATCATCATTATCAAAATTGTCATTATCATCATCATAATCACTTGGACCATCACCATCATCATCATCACCACCATAGAAGCCTCGACTGCTACCTTCAGCAACATCCCTCTCACTGTGGAGTTGTTCTCAACCGTTGTCAGTGACAACGATGCTGATGATGATGATCACGCCAGGTGAGAGCTCATGATGATGATGATGATGATGATGATGAAGCTTAGGAGGATGATGATGATGGTGTTTCAATTGTCCGACCATTTCAGATCACTGCAGGCCATTTCAAATGGTCACCGCCTTCAATTCATCAGCAACAACATCAAGCAACAACAACTCCTCAATCAAATGTCTCCAATGCAACAACAACAACAAAACAACAACAACAACAGCAACAAAGACCCGATAGGCAAGATGTATCTGCTTGAAATCGCCTCACTCTTTGTTGAAGCTCACGAAATCAATCAGCAACAGCAGCAACAAAACTCTTTACAGCAACAACAACCGCAACAACAGAGTCCTATACAACAACAACAACAGCAACTGACTCCTATACTACAAGAACAAGAGCCACTGCAACAAAGCATAAAGGAAGAGGTGGAGGACATAAAGAAGGAAGTGACAGACCACCTCTCTCCTCCTTCCCTCGGAGACCACCCCTTCTGCAACAACTACAACATCAACAACATCAACAACAACAACAAAGATCGCAACACCTCCTGGCGGGCTCCTTCGACTACGAGCGTCACGTCCGCTCACAACTTCAGAACTGCCGATGACGCAGTTGCAACCAAAACTAGGTCAACCAGAGCAGCTGGCAGTACAGCTACTACTACTAGTACTTGTGCCAAATGTAGTACTGCTACTACTACCAGCACTGCTACTCCTAGCACCTGCACTGCCAGCACCAGAGGCAGCAACAACATCAGCAAGATGATCAGCATGTCCATCAAGTCGAAGATCCTCCAGTCACTCAGCAAAAACAGCAACAACACAAACAACAACAACACAAGCAACAACACAAACAACAACAGTAGTAATGAGGCTGTCAAAAACAAGTACAACAACTACAACAACAATAATCTGATTAATTGTTTCAACAAGACAATCAATCACACCAACAACAATTCCAACAAAAACAACCTCAACACCACCAACAGCAACAACACTACCAACAACCTCAACACCACCAACAGCAACAACACTACCAACAACCTCAACACCACCAACAGCAACAACACTACCAACAACCTCAACACCACCAACAGCAACAACACTACCAACAACCTCAACACCACCAACAACACCACCAACAACCTCAACACCACCAACAGCAACAACAACAGCTTCTTCGTCAGCTGCAGCAACTCACTGAAGCCTCTGCACCAGAAGGTCTTCTCCCTCATCAACCTCCCCAAACCCATCCTCAAGCTGTCATCATCACCATTACCACTTACACTATCATCATCATCATCATCATTACCACCTACCCCATCATCATCATCACTACCATCATCATCACCATCATCATCATCATCACATTCTCTCATCTTGACATCATCGATCTTGTCAAACTTCAGAACCACCATCACTTGCAATGGCATGTCTATGCTGCTACTACCATCATCATCATCATCACCACCCTCATCATCATCATCATCATCATCAGCAGCAGCAGCAGGTTTTCTTTCCAGCATCCCTACAAAACTCATTTCTTCAGCCTCCCTCAGTAACAACAAACTTCCATCCGTTCTTCTGTTCAATCCTGTCCTTCCATCGTCATCATCATCAGCATCATCATCTTCATCATCGTCATCATCATCTTCCTCCTCTTCATCTCTTCTCACCCTTGCACCAGCAACCACCAAAATCGCCATTGACTCTAACAAGATCACCCCTGTCTCCATCCCCCTCTATAGACTCAACTGCCTCAAGAATACACACAACAGCAACTATACTGCCACTACTACTACCACTACAACTTTTACTTATACTTCTCCTACTTCTACTAATACTATTACTTCTATTACTACTACTTCTTCTACTAATACTATCACTATTACTACTACTACTTCTACTACTAGCACAACTACTACTGATAGTAGTAGTATCACTGGCAAGATGGGCTCCTCGTACAGGACGAGCGACAAGCACGCCATCACCTCTCCAGTCCTCAGCAGAGTTCTCAAGAGGAAGCTCAGTCGTCATGATGATGATGATGGTGGTGGTGATGGTGATGATGATGTTTCAATAGACAACAAAAGAGCCGCCAAGAATGGTCATGATGATGATGATGGTGGTAGTAGTAGTAGTAGTAGTAGTAGTAGTAGTAGTAGTAGTAGTAGTAGTAGTAGTAGTAGTAGGAGTAGCAGTGTTAGTAGTAGTAGTAGTAGTAGCAGGAGTAGCGGTCGCATGGACACGGACTGCACGAGAAGAAGTGATGCAATGAAGCTGACGTCATCGCCCTTGATTCCCTCTGTGGTGCTCGCCTTGGAGGCAGATGATGATGTTGATGATGATGGTGGTGGTGTTGGTGATGATCTTGAAATTGCTACTCATCAAGATGAAGATGATGATCACGGTGAGTTTTCTATATTTTATATTTTTCTTATTAGAAGCACCGCAAATGATTGCAGCAAGTATGAGGGCAAGCGCCTTAACGTCTGCTCCTCTCCTCGAAGGAGTGCTCGATCTCTCCAGGAAGGCTGTTTCATCTCCAGCTGCTGCTGCTGCAGGCAGTCTCCTGTGTGTGCAACAAGGCGGCAACAAGGATGCAAATGATGATGATGATGATGATAGTTGTAGAAATGGCAACAGAATTGTCGATACGAAGCAAGATTCAGAGGCACTGATGGAAGGTTCAACTATTTCCTCATCTTCTTGCCCCTATTATTGTTTTTCTTGTTTTTATTATTATTATTTTAACTTTATTATTATCAATTCTATTATATGTCGTTTTCCAAACTTGCAGAAGTCAGAGACCTTTTTGGTGTCCTCCTCAAAACTTTAACAAATAATAATAATTCAAGGCGTGATGATGATGATAGTAATAATAATAATGATGATGATGCTGATGATGATAGCAAAGGCAAGAGCTGTGTGGAGCGAGTGGAGGAGGTGTGGAGGAGGGTGGAGGAGAAGATGGTTTGTTTGAAGGAGTGGCAGCAGAGATTGCAAGAGGAGGAGCGGAGGCGGCTGCTGCTGCAGGAACGTGGTGGTAGTGCTGGTGTGTGAGAGGGTGCTCAGGTGGATGGAGATGATGATGATGATGAATTTAATTTTTTTTCCAAATGATTTGTTAATCAATTTTTTTGGCTTTAATATGTTTTCGTGCATGTGTTGAAGATCAAGGTTCGCACATCACTTTATTCCAATTAAGTTTTTATTTAATTTTTGGTTTTTTAAATATTTAAAACTTTGTTCATTACTAATTGTTCAAATCGTCATGATTAATTCTTTTGATTATTTAATTTAATCAATCGTTCTAAAGCACCTACCACCACCTTTCAGTCCAACCACCATGCTTACTCCACGCATGTATTTCCCATTAAACCTCACCACCGAGTCAATGATCAATTAAGCCTCCAATTACTTAACTTTAATCAATTAAACCTCCAATCACTTAAATTTAATCATTTTAACTTCGATAAATTTCATTTCCAAGACTTTTGCAGTAGATCTAAAACAATAATTTTTGACTTTTTCTTGTGAAATTATTAAAAAATTATTTTGCATTCTTTCCTCACAACTTCCATCCAAGCATCACTCCTCCATCTTGCACTGGCTCCTTTCTCCCTCGTGCTCATCATAACCTTCACTCACTTATTTGTCTATCGTCATCATCATCATCATCGTCGTCATCATCGTCATCGTGTACATAGCCACCAAGCCTCACAAACACTTGCGTTCGCTCCATAAAGAAGTCCACAGTCGGTTCTTGCCTCAGCGATCCTCGCGAGTATCGGAGCAGCCGTCAGACTGCATTGCCTGTCCCGCCGATGTGCCTTTTGCCGTTCTGGCAGCAGCAGCTTCACGTGGAGAGGATTTTGTCGACAAGTGGCGTGATTTGTTAGGTCGACGGAATGACAACAGTTCTTGAAGTGAGAGGAAAACAACAATATTTATATGATCCACTTCAATGGTTTGGACCCCAGGATCACCGTCTATGCTGAGTAGTGCCCCCAAGATTTGCAGCAGATTGCCGTCCCTGGAAACTAAATAGAAGCTGAAGCTGAATCAAATGGGGTGATCTAAATAGGAACTAGAACTAAAATCATTTCGACAACTGCAATATCACTGCTCACCTCTTGAGAATCCTCAACTTGAAAATGTCTGCATAGAAAGGTTGCAAAGTGAGAACAAATATTTATTATTTAAAATTCTCGATCGAATTACAAAGTTTAAAATAATATTTTTCTCGAGGATTCAACAAATGAATTTCTCGGGGTGACGTCACACGCCACCTTGGAAACGGACAAAACACAACTAATTTAACAACACGGAGAGAAATCTCTCGCAATATCCTCACTCGAAGGCCCTTTTGACTTCTTCTGCCACTCGATTTATCTTTTCGATTTGCTTTAAGTGTCAGAAATTATTTTCCTCGCAGATGCAACAAAGGCACCAAGCCATGATTGAGAACTCGTTTGAAACGCAGTGCTGAAGCTCTGTTGCAAACGCTAACCGCACGCATTCCGAAGTGTTTATCATGCCGTCGAAGCAACTGCCGCCTCTTGGAAGCCAGGAGCAGTCAGGCAGCTGCAACCAGAACAACAACGACTCGAGCAACTACGCTGGGAGGAGGCCCTTGCAACGTCATCTGGTCGCCAACCACATCAACCACCACCCATCCAACCATCATATCTTGCAACCACATCCATCCAACCATCATATCCTGCAACCACACCCATCCAATCATCATATTTTACAACCACACCCATCCAACCACCACATCCTCCAAGCACACCCATCCAACCACCACATACTACAACCACACCTGTCTAACCAACGGCTGCAACAACAACAGCAACAACAACAACAACACAAACTCCACTACAAGAAGTATGAAGAAGACGAAGAAAACAACCAAGAAGGAAACAACGTAAACGAAGAAGAAGAGGAAGAGGAAGAAGATGATGACGATGATGATGACAGTGGCCACAACAACAACAGCCAAGGCGACGGTCAGCACAGCCACAACCACAACCACTCACACGCCACAGAGAACCTCCACCTGCCGCAACTGAGGCCCTCCTCCTCTGCGGCCAGCAAGGGCGACTACCTGCCCCGGGGAAGCAGCAGCAGAGACGCCTGCCTGCCCCTCACCCCTCAAGCTGCCCTCTCCCTCTTCCAGGACAAACTCACTCCCTATGAACTCAGCGAGATCCACTCCTACCGCAACATCTACTTCGTCGGGGCGAACGCAGGCAGCAAGCGGCAGGCAGTGCAAGGAGGCGCCAACAACGACGGCTTCGACGACGACCACTGCTCCTACATCCACGTGCCTCACGACCACATCGCCTACCGATACGAGGTTGCTGATGATGATAATATATAATAAATAATAATTATAAATAAATGAATCATTTTTGAAAAGCGTCTGGACCAAAAGTCAGACATGGACGATTTTTCATTTCCGGTCCCGACCCGTTCCCGAAACTTTTTGACCCGGTCTCGACCCAATTCCAAAATTTTTATTTATTTATTTGTTTTTGCTGCCGTTTTCACCGGTCGCAAACTTGCTAGTCCTAACATTTTTTACAATGTATTATTTGAAAGTCAGAAAATATTAGTTTTTTAATATAAGAACACGATTTAAATTTCAAATATTTATTGAAATGAAAGTATTGAAGTAAGTCGTTGTTTTTGAGTAATTCAATCAAGTCTTTATTGTGGGTTAAACAGTCAAGAGTTTTAGCTTTCAAATTAAATGATCTTGGGTCTGAAATTAAACGACCACATGTTGAACAATTCAGTTCACAGGGAATAGAACTTGCAGGTATACTAAACAAAAGTTTGGCAACTTCTTGTAGTATTGAAAAAAATTTCATTTTACTCAATTAAATTAAACATCTTTACAATCTTCAATTTTGGTGGGACGTAATTGTGAATATTTTTACAATTCATCTTCTTCTGAATTTTCTTCTTTGTTCATTATTATAAATTCTTCAATAATGTTAGAAATATGTTTTTTGACAACATTCTTATTCTTGGTCGTTTGTTCCTTGCATGGGCGATGATCCTGGTTCCTTGAGGAGAGCTGGGAGTTCGGAGAGGCGTGGTCGTTTGTCCTGCAATATTAGAAGTACATAAGCCACTCAAGTACAGTAATAGAAGTGAAAAAAAGAAATGAATAATGAATAATAGTATTAATTATAAGAATATAACGTGAATAAGAGAAGGAATTTGAAATAGGAATGGATTGGTACACAAGCTTTGCGTACAGCTTGTGTGTGTACGTTCCGAAACTCCTACGCACGGAAAGTAGATGTGGTGGTGATGATGATGATTAAAGCGCGATGAGGATGAAGAAGATGATGTAAGTGATGATGAAATATAGAATCAATCAATCAATCACTAATTAATTGTATATAGCGCCCTTTAGAATGCAAATAATAAAACCGAAGATCATCATCATAATCAATTTATATTTTTCCCAAAAATCAACAACTCCACAACAACAACTCGAAGAAAAAAAACTGAACAACTACAACAACTCCACTACAACAACAATAACAACCACAATAACAAACACAATGACAACAACAATAACAACTACAATAACAACAATAACAACAACAACACCACTGCATACCCACAACCCCCACGCGGTGCGGTGGGGGGTGCCTACGCCTCAAATGTGGGTACTTTCGGCCACCCTGGCAGGCCAACCAAGGTTTTTCCTCCTTTAACCATCGCTCTCCATCACCAACATCCCACTCCCGTTTGAAGCGAACCCAACCTTCCTTGGAGTCAAGTATGACAGACTCTTGCACTTTGGCCATCACACAGACATGATAGTGGACAAGGTAAGGAAACGGGACAACATCACCCGCAACCTCGGAGGAACGGAGTGGGGATGGAAGAGAGCTGGACTAAGAAGTGTGTACTGTGCACTGCAAAGAGCATAATGGAATACGCCAGCCCTGCATGGACACCTTGGAAGCCCAAAACCCACATCGCCAAGATCGAGAAGGCCCAACTCCGTGCTGCCAAAAATACTCACCTTCCTCACAGCAACAACGCCCTCTGAAGCAGACCTCGCCAACATGGAGACGAGGTTTGATCAAGCTTCCCTCAAAAGGGCCGTTAAATGGGTGAACTACAAGCAGGAAGACTGGAGGAAGGCACTGGTGGAGAGACACGTCACCAAGAAGCTGAAGCAAAACAGCTGGAGGGCCAAATACTTCCTTCAAGCAAAAGCCATTTTTCCAGAAGACCCCATGCAAGCAGCCATCTACCAGCCCAAAGCGCCTTGGTTCAACTGAAGGCCATCTACAACTGAAGGCTCAAGAAAGCTGAGAAACTCTCCAAGCCTGCTCGCACCAACCTGAGCAGATTTCGCACTGGGCACTACCCGGCGATCAGAGCCTACCAATGCATTAGAGGCCTGAGCGAAGAGGACCTATGCAGGCTCTGCAAGACGGCCCAGGAAACGGTGACCCATCTATGGACAGACTGCCCAGGGTTGAAATCAGAAAGGACAACACACGGGCTTGGACAAAATATAAGAGATCTGACTCAAGAGCCTGGCAGGCAGACTGCTAATCCACTAACGAAATTCAACAAAAACAACAAAAACTCCAAAACAACAACAACCACCACAACAACAACAACCATCCCCCACCACAACAAAGGTGCTGAAGACGATAGGCAAGGGCAGTTTCGGGCAGGTGGTGAAGGTGCTGGACCACCGGTCGAAGGAGGAGGTCGCTCTGAAGATGGTACGCAGTGAGGATCGCTTCCACCGACAAGTGAGGGGGGTGGGATGGGTGGTGGTGGAGTGAGGGGGGGGGGTGGTTCGATGGGTGGTGGTGGAGTGAGGGGGGGGTGGTTCGATGGGTGGTGGTGGAGTGAGGGGGGGGGTGGTTCGATGGGTGGTGGTGGAGTGAGGGGGGGGGGGTGGTTTGATGGGTGGTGGTGGAGTGAGGGGGGGGTGGTTCGATGGGTGGTGGTGGAGTGAGGGGGGGGGGTGGTTCGATGGGTGGTGGTGGAGTGAGGGGGGGGGTGGTTCGATGGGTGGTCGTGGAGTGAGGAGGGGTGGTTCGATGGGTGGTGGTGGAGTGAGGGGGGGGGTGGTTTGATGGGTGGTGGTGGAGTGAGGAAGAGGGAGGGTAGTAGGAAGGATGTTATGGTGTTGGCTGGAAGAAGGGAGAGAGAGAAGGGGGTGATGGACAATATTATTTTTTGTTGTGGTCTGTATTACTCACAGCCTGACAGAGGCAGGCCATGTTACAATGGTTCTGAGAACCATGGTCTTATGCGCCGAAGCGCCACTCCACACGACGTACACATCTCTCAATGCATACGTCGCAAACACCGCATCCTATACACTAGGTATATTATAGTTCACGCTTGCTTATCAAGGGTTCGAACAGGCAACCTTTAAGTTGCAAGTCCGACGTCTACCAGCTGCAAGTCCGACGTCTACAAGCCATAAAGATGATAATGATGATGATGTTGATGATGATGATGATGATGATGATTATGATGATGATGACGATGGTGATGATTATGATGATGAATATGATTATGATGATGATGACGATGATGGTGAAGATGATGATGACGATGACGATGATGATGAGGGGAGGAAGTGTCATTGTTGATTGCAAGCTCAATTGGATTACTGTCGCCTTGATTGGGCTAGAGGCTGCTCCAATTCGAAATCCTCTAGCGCGTAACTTTGTGCAATTTGATGAAAGCATCGGTCAAAGAGAGCTTTGAGAGGCTTGAGAGTTGCATTGACCTTCAACGCAGTCTTCTGAGCCCTCCTGTGTGACCTTCTCTTTTGAAATGTCGAGTCTTCCACAAAAGTTGCGAAATATGCAGTCTTTTCCATCGATACAACGTCAAAGATCTCCTCAATCGATTCTTCCATCATCCTCTCCCACCACTTTTTCTTCCCTTCTTTTCTTCTACCCCCCTCATCCCTTCCCTCCTTTCATCACTATTTTCTTTCTTTTCTCTTTCCCTTTCATATATTCTTCTTCCACCACCACCTGTCACCACAATTTCTTCTCCCATTGACCCTCACCACTTCCTTTTTCTCACACCCCCTCACACCTCTCTCACACCCCCCTCACTTCTTCTCACACCCCCCTAACACCTCTTTTCACACCTCCTCACACCCCCTCACACCCCCCTCACACCCCCCTCACACCTCCTCACACTTCCCTTCACACCTCCTCACACCCCCCTCACACCCCCCTCACACCCCTCTCACACCCCCCTCACACTCCCTCACACCCCCTCACACCCCCCTCACACTCCCTCACACCCCCCTCACACCTCCTCACACCCCCTCACACCTCTTCACACCTCCTCACACCCCCTCACACCCCCTCACACCCCCTACACCCCCTCACACCTCCCTCACACCCCCCTCACACCCCCTCACACCCCCCTCACACCTCTTCTCACACCTCCTCACACACCCTCACACTCCCCTCACATCCCCCTCACACCCCCCTCACACCTCCTCACACCTCCCTTCACACCCCCTCACACCCCCCTCACACCCCCCTCACACCCCTTTCACACCCCCCTCACACCCCCTCACACCCCCCTCACACCCTCTCACACCCCCCTCACACCCCCTCACACCCCCTCACACCTCTTCACACCTCCTCACACCCCCTCACACCCCCTCACACCTCCTCACACCTCCTCACACCCCCCTCACACCCCCTCACACCCCTCACACCTCTTCACACCTTCTCACACCCCCTCACACCCCCTCACACCCCTCACACCCCCTCACACCTCCTCACACCCCCCTCACACCCCGCTCACACCTCCTCACACCTCCTCACACTTCCTCACACCCCCTCACACCCCCTCACGCCTCCTCACACCCCCTCACACCTCTCACACCCCCTCACACCTCCCTCACACCTCCTCACACCACCTCACTCCCTCACACCACCTCACACCCCCCCTCACACCTCCTCATACCCCCTCACACTTTCCCTCACACCTCCTCCCACCTCCTCACACCTCCTCACACCTCCTCACACTCCCTCACACCTCCCTCACACCCCCCTCACACTTCCCTCACACCTCCCTCACACCTCCTCACACCTCTTCACACCTCCCTCAGCCCCCCTCACACCTCCCCTCACCCCCCCTCACACCTCCCCTCACACCTCCCCTCACACCTCCTCACTCCTCCTCACTCCTCACAGGCGCAGGAGGAGATCAGGATTCTGCAGCACCTGAGGCGTGAGGATGCGTCTAACAACCACAACGTCATCCACGTCATCGAGCACTTTGTCTTCCGCAGGCACATCTGCATCAGCTTCGAACTCCTCTCGATGAACCTCTACGAACTCATCAAGAGAAACAAGTTCCAGGTGCTTGTCTGTCTGTCTGCCTGTCTGCTTGTCTGCTTGCATGCCTGCTTGCTTGCTTGCTTGCTGTGGTGGTCTGCTTGCTTGGTGCTGATGATGGTGATGGTGGTGGTGATTGTGGTGGCGAAAGTGGTGGTGGTGATGATGATGATGGTAGTGGTGATGATGATGGGGGTGGTGGTGGTGATTGTGGTGGTGATGATGTTGATGATACTGTGTCGATAATGATGGTGATAATGATGATAATGATGATGATGAAGTCGTGGTGGTGGATGGAAGCACAGTTCCAAAATGACAAGTTTCCATCATTGCCAACATTTAAATGGGATAGCATTTCAACTATCGAACACCAACCACTCCACCAACCACCAACCACTACCCGCCACCTCCACCACTACCCATTACCACTATCAACCACTCCATCACTCCTCCACTCCACCACCAACAACTATTACACCAACCACTCCACCCATACCACCACCAATCTCACCACCACCACCAACCTCACTACCACCATCACTCTTCCCCACTTCCATACCAACCTTAATCCACCACTGCACCAACCACCAACCACCTCACCAAGGGCTTCAGCTTACAACTGGTCAGGAAGTTCGCCTACTCGATGCTGCAGTGCCTGAACCTCCTGTCAGACCTCTCCATCATCCACTGCGACATGAAGCCTGAGAACGTGCTTCTGAAACAGGCCGGTCGCAGCGGGATAAAGGTGATCCATCCACCTTCTTTCAAATCTCAACCACCCCTGTTCAAATCCTCCATAAATTCAACGTCTTGACCGATCAACGCTCGATCACCCTCGCTCAGGTGATCGACTTCGGCTCGAGTTGCTACGAGAAGCACCGGGTCTACACGTACATCCAGTCGAGGTTCTACCGGGCTCCCGAGGTGATCTTGGGCGCCAAGTACGGGCCGCAGATCGACATGTGGAGTTTCGGCTGCATCCTGGTGGAGCTGCTGACGGGCTACCCACTCTTTCCCGGCGAGGACGAGGCAGACCAGCTGGCGTGCATCTTCGAGGCGTTGGGGATGCCTGACGACAAGAGCCTCAAGGGATGCAAGCGTGTGAGCGTCTTCATCAGCAAGCAAGGCATCCCCCGCTACTGCACCATCCTGCCCTCCTGCACCTCCTCCCCTCCATCTGTCGGTCAGTTCGACGAGGAGACTGGAGGGGTTCAGCAGATCGAGATCACTGGTGGGTGAAGGGGGCAGGTGTGGGAGGGAGGCAAGTGTGGTTTCTTCATCATATAATTATTTTTCACCGACTCCAAATACTCGGACAATTATTAACGAACCAGTCTAGTAGCGTATCATCTCACCTGCCTCTTGAAGACAAAGCAGCCATCCCACCTACCCACGCGCCAACGCCCGCAGGAGGTCGTTCAAAGCGGGGGAAGTACCGAGGACCACCGGGCACCAAGCCGCTGACCACCGCTCTGAGACACGCAGGCTCGAGCACTGGGTCGCTGGCCGCTGAAGACTCCAACTTCGTTGACTTCCTGCAGCGCTGTCTGCAACTCAACCCCGCCAACCGCATGTCGCCCGCTGATGCCCTGAGGCACCGGTGGATCAAACGGAGAAGTGGCGAAGAGGCGACAGGCGGGCAGGAGGAGAACGACAACCACCACAATGGCAGCCACACTGTTGCTGCTGCCACTGGAAGCGTTTGCAGCAGCAACTACAACCACCGCATGCACCACCAACAAACAAAACAGCCACCACCGCCTCACTACTACACCAGCAGCCACCACCTGCAACCACCCCCCTTGAAGCAGCCACCACCACCACGGACGCAAGCAGGCAAGCAGACACAAGAGGACAAACAAGCCGCTCTGAGGAACGCCAACAAGTCCTCGCTCAAACTCGTCTCCGTCGACAACAACCTCCCCTCCGTCAACATCGCCCGCAAGGTCAAGTACCGAAGCTCTGACAACAACAACAATAACAACAGCCACAATAACATTAACTACAACAATAACTACAAAAGCTTTAGCAACCACAACAACAGCAATTACAACAACCACAACAATCACAACTACATTCGCAACAACATCAACAAATACCGAAGCGCCAACAAACCATTTGACGATCGCTTTTAAACGAATTTGTTTTATTCTCTGCATCACTTGCTCTCCTGATGATGATAATTATGTTCCCATCATCATCATCATCACCATCATCATCATCATCACCATCATCATTATCACCATCATTCTCACCATCATCACCATCATCTTCATAATTTCTTATCCATTATTACTGTGTCGTTTTGCCATCACGCGGTGTGGACGAACTTTAAGGACGTTGCAAACATAATTTAATCTTCGCATTTGTCTGTTTTTCCAAACTACACTACATTATCCGTCCCGTCTCGGAATTGTGCTTGCCTTGATCCCTCAAGAAACCCTTCCAATTCCTGGATGGGTCGTCCCAATGCAAGAGTATTGGCATCATCATCCTCTTATTAATATTAATAACATCATTACCATTAATTATATTCTTCTTTTTTTTCTTCTTCTTCTTCTTTTTCTTCTTCTTTTTCTTCTTCTTCTTTTTCTTCTTCTTCTTCTTCTTCTTTTCAGGGGTGATGATGATGATGGTGGCGGAATAATGGAGGGCACTGGTGACGTAATGGAATTGATTTGAATTACGTAGACATGCTTATGTAAGCTCGAAGGAGCAGTTAAGGTGGTGATGATGATGGTGCTGATGATGATGGTGCTGATGATGATGGTGCTGATGATGATGGTAGTGATGATGATGGTGGTGATGATGGTGATGATGATGATGATGGGAACATAAGGTGATTATGATGATGAGGATGACGACATGAATCTCCTTATTAGAGGAGTTATCATTTTGTTTGCCATGCACTTTTAGACGTATCTGTGTGTGTGTGCTCGAGTGTACGTTGTGTGTGTGTGTGCGTACGTGTTTGTGTATTTGTGTGTGAGTGCGTTTGTCTGTGTGTGTTTGTGTGTGAGTGTGTGAGTGTTTGTGTGTGTGTGTGTGTGTGTGTCTGTGAGTTTGTTTGTGAGTGTGTGTGTGTGTGTGGCTGTGTGTGTGTTTGTGAGTGTGTGTGTGTGTGTCTCTGTGAGTGTGTTTGTGAGTGTGTGTGTGTGTCTGTGTGTGTGTTTGTGAGTGTGTGTGTGTGTGTGTGTCTGTGAGTGTGAGTGTGTTTGTGTCTGTTAGTGTGAGTTTGTGTGTGCTAATTTGCATATTTATGAATGCATCTGATTGATGCCTGCTTGGGCACATGCAAGCGGAAGAAGAAGAAGAAGAAGACACAAGGCCGCAATGGTCTACATAAGAGAAGCAACTCTCAATGTGCGTACCATTGTATGTGTTACCGTTGAATAAACTTGCATGTGTGAGTTTGTATATGTGTGTTTGTGTATGTGTGTGTGTTTGTGTGTGTGTGTGTTTGTGTGTTTGTGTGTTTGTGTGTTTGTGTGTGTGTGTGTGTGTGTGTGTGTGTGTGTGTGTGTGTGTGTGTGTGTGTGTGTGTGTGTGTGTGTGTGTGTGTGTGTGTGTGTGTGTGTGTGTGTGTGTGTGGGTACGCTGTAAGATGTGTACAGGGTTGCATGGAGATGTGATGAGTCAGCAAGAAGGTGGAGTGTATGACAGGATGTGTGTGTGTTTGTGTGTGTGCATAGATTTGTGTGGGCGATAGGTTGCGTGGGTTTGCCGACACATACACACACACACATACACATACCCGTATGTACACTGGCGTCTCTTGTATGGACAGTGCACGCACACATGCTCGCACTTGACACCGCTCCACAAAGACTGGGCGTATAAAAGTGGACCTGGTGTGTGTGGAAGTGCTGTCTTGGAGGAGTGGAAGAGTGCTCAAAGTGGAGTTGTTGTTGTTGTTGTTGATTGAGGAGAGATGATGATGATGATGATGAGGATGAGGATGATGGAGGAGTGATTTCTTGCTGACGTCACAAGAATTGCATCAAGCTTCAGAGAATTTCAACGTCTTCAAACACTCCATCGAAAAGAATTAATTCTGCTGCTCCAATGGAGGGCACCCTTCAACCAGTTAAGAAGAAGCAGGTCAAGTTTTCTAGGTTAAACTCCCAAAACTTCGACCAATCACTGATCACGACGCAGCCGTGCAAGAAGAAGAACACGCCATGGACGAAGAGACGGACGAACAGAAGCTTCGAGAAGTCGGATGTTGTTGAGGAGGACAACGAGGGAGGAGAGGAAGAAGGAAAGAATAAAAGTAAAAGTAACAACAACAATAATAAAAAGAACAATTCATCGAAAACTTGTTGTTTTTGTTGGTGTTGTTGCTGCAGCTGCTCCTGGTAAGCATCCTTCTTCCAAACATTTGCAAGCATCCATAAGGAAGCCAGTTCCTTGGCACACCTTCAAGCCACCACATCCCTACATCACCACCACCATCATCATCATCACCACTTCCACCACCACCACCTTCATCATTATCACCACCATCATCACCACCACCACCAATACCACCACCACCAATACCACCACCACCAATACCACCACCACCAATACCACCACCACCAATACCACCACCACCAATACCACCACCACCAATACCACCACCACCAATACCACCACCACCAATACCACCACCACCATCACCACTACCACCATCATCATCATCACCCCACAGCGCTTCCATCCACGACAGAGAGGGCACTGCCAAAGAGACAAACGAGGAATCCGCTGACAAGTACTCGCAACCATTATCATCTCCTCGAACAATCATTATCATCTCCTCGAGCAATCATTATCATGACCTCAAGCAATCATTATCATGACCTCAAACGATCATTATCATGACCTCAAACGATCATTATCATGACCTCAAACGATCATTATCATGACCTCAAACGATCATTATCATGACCTCAAACGATCATTATCATGACCTCAAACGATCATTATCATGACCTCAAACGATCATTATCATGACCTCAAACGATCATTATCATGACCTCAAACGATCATTATCATCTCCTCAAACGATCATTATCATGACCTCAAACGATCATTATCATCTCCTCAAACGATCATTATCATGACCTCAAACGATCATTATCATGACCTCAAACGATCATTATCATGACCTCAAACGATCATTATCATCTCCTCAAACGATCATTATCATGACCTCAAACGATCATTATCATGACCTCAAACGATCATTATCATCTCCTCAAACGATCATTATCATGACCTCAAACGATCATTATCATCTCCTCAAACGATCATTATCATGACCTCAAACGATCATTATCATCTCCTCAAACGATCATTATCATGACCTCAAACGATCATTATCATGACCTCAAACGATCATTATCATGACCTCGAACGATCATTATCATGACCTCAAACGATCATTATCATCTCCTCAAACGATCATTATCATGACCTCAAACGATCATTATCATGACCTCAAACGATCATTATCATGACCTCGAACGATCATTATCATGACCTCAAACGATCATTATCATGACCTCAAACGATCATTATCATCTCCTCAAACGATCATTATCATGACCTCAAACGATCATTATCATCTCCTCAAACGATCATTATCATGACCTCAAACGATCATTATCATGACCTCAAACGATCATTATCATGACCTCAAACGATCATTATCATGACCTCAAACGATCATTATCATGACCTCGAACGATCATTATCATGACCTCAAACGATCATTATCATGACCTCAAACGATCATTATCATGACCTCAAACGATCATTATCATCTCCTCAAACGATCATTATCATGACCTCAAACGATCATTATCATCTCCTCAAACGATCATTATCATGACCTCAAACGATCATTATCATGACCTCAAACGATCATTATCATGACCTCAAACGATCATTATCATGACCTCAAACGATCATTATCATGACCTCGAACGATCATTATCATGACCTCAAACGATCATTATCATGACCTCAAACGATCATTATCATGACCTCAAACGATCATTATCATCTCCTCGAACAATCATTATCGTCTCCTCGAACAATCATTATCATCTCCTCGAACAATCATTATCATCTCCTCGAACAATCATTATCATCTCCTCAAGCAATAATCGCATTCCTACTCTTGCACGACTAGTAACTTGCTTAATTGTGCATTATTTATTCAAAGTTTTAATCGATGAAACTGATGAAATCGTCTGCCACAGGCAACTGCCCTACGACGAGGTGATCGCTTGGAGCAAGTCCTTCGACAAACTGCTCGCCAACACCAGTCAGCTTTAATTACCTTTTAAATTAATTACCTTTTAAATTAATTACCTTGTAAATTAATTATCTTTTAAATTAATTACCTTTTAAATTAATTGCCTTTTTAATTAATTACCTTTTAAATTAATCACCTTTTAAATTAATTACCTTTTAAATTAATCACCTTTTAGATTAATTACTTTTTAAATAAATTACCTTTTAAATAAATTACCTTTTAAATTAATTACCTTTTAAATAAACTACCTTTTAAATAAATTACTTTTTAAATTAATTACCTTTTAAATTAATTACTTTTTGAATTAATTTCCTTAATTATACTCTGAAACAAACTTCTGAGGAAGGTGCTGTGGAGCCTCATTAAAGCTTCAGAAAATCATTCTCAGAATAATTATTTGATATAGCGCTAGTTTTTTGGAAACCTTTGAAATGTCAAACAAAATGTCATCTCC